>CM046667.1:22446062-22488941 GCA_025594165.1 Tamias sibiricus | reverse complement strand
GCCAATAGTGTTAAAGGTCGCTCTGGTACACCTCCCACCAGGAATGCCTACTTAAAGCTCCTGCCTGCCCGGAGCTCATAAACAACAGCTCCTCCCTGCTGAGAGGAAGCAGCCGCTGCAACAGCTCCAGACTCACCGTCTCCAGCCTGATGGCAGCTGCCCCAGCCAACAGCTCCAGAGACCACAGCCGGCATGACCAGGCACCCACCTTCCGTTCAGAGCTTGCACACTCCCCTCTCCCTGACTCCTCTCTCCCCCAGAGCTTGCACACTTCCCTCTCCCTGACTCCTTTCTCCCCGTACTTCTTCTACCTCTGACCAGCCATAAAAGCTGGTGAATAAATCTCTTGGCTGCACAGTTGCCTCTGGTGTGATTTTTGCCCTTCAAGGAGGACAGGAGGGAGGGTTGGTGAAAAGGGGCCAATGATGCCTGCTTAAATGTACATCGTCAAGTGGAGGTTGACTTGGCCATGTTTTCACCTTCAGACAATTCGTCTCAAGCATATTATCTGCTTTTCTGAAAGCCTAGTAAACTATTTTTTCTTAACCACTAAGGGGAAAAATGAACAAAAAGATCCTTCATACATAAGGTCTTTTTTTTTTTTTGTTTTTGTACTGGGGATTGAACTCAGGGGCACTCGACCATTGAGCCACATCCCCAGCACTATTATGTATTTTATTTAGAGACAGGGTCTCATTGAGTTGCTTAGTGCCTCTGCATTGCTAAGCCTGGCTTTGAACTTGCAATCTTCCTGTCTCAGCCTCGCAAGTCACTGGGATTAGAGGCATGTGCTACCATGCCTGGCTGTACATAAGTTCTTATACCGTCAAAATGTTGGGAGTTTGTGTTCATCTGTGCTTGTATTGTCAAAAAGTGGTGATGATGATAACAGCTAGAATTGTTGAAAGTTTACCATGGACCAGACATGAATGAATTCCATTGACATATAACAGAGCCTCTCAGGATTACCCAACACTATATATTTATTGATTGGGGATAAAGGAATAGTTTTGAAGGCAGAGAAAATAATTGGACCACATCAGAACTGAAATCCCAGCTTGGCCTAACTAGTGTCATGGACATTTTTGTGGACATCTAGGGGTTCTTAAATTATGTGCCAGGGTGCCATAGAAAATTCATAGAACCACCATGGGACATTTTAAATTTTCTTGGGAAATAGGGTGGCATATGTCAGATACCATGTAAACTACTAGCTTGAGATAATTCCATTTTGTCATTAGATTGCAAAATCCCTTTTTATGACATGTTTTGTGAAGCTGGGTTTTCAACTATTGCTGTGGCAAAAGCAATTACTTCATAAAAATCAATGTGAAGTAAGAAATGAGTGTGGGAGTGTCTAATCTGATTCCAAAGGTAGAGAAGCTGTTCAGTGCCCAATAGACACTAAGTTATTAGAATATAAGCACTTATGTTGTTTTGGACCTAGCTACTTAATGGAAATACTGTTAGATATTTGTGTCTGTGAAAACAAAAATCACTAAGAAACCTATCCAAGCTGATGCCTCCCTACTACCAGTAAATTCAAATTATGAAAGTAATGAGCCTCCCACAAGTCTCAAGGATCATATCTCTGATCAAACTGTCTTAGTGCCTTCAGTTCACCTTTCCAGCAGTATTTAAGCAGTGGTATGCTCAGTGACTTTGCTAATTGGCTTTCATTTTCTTTCAGCAGTGTTTTTCTCCCGGGAGTCACACTCATTGCCTAAGAGCACCAGAGCTAACACTTTCAGATTCTTTCAGCTTCCATGGTTGCATCCCTTCTCCTGCTTGAGAGCCAACCTTTTTGAAACAAGAACAGAAGCACAATTTCTGTTCCAAGGAATTATGGAAATGGATTCTGTACCTGGCCCTTTTCTGGGATTTCAAACAACCAGAATTTAAAATTATTGTATTAATTCATGGCTTAATGCAATGAATGTCCAGGCAAGTTTTAAAGGGATAAAGTCCTGGTGATAAAAACTTCATTAATTTTGTCTAAAGATGAGGAAAAAAATAGAATCACAAAACATTGAAAGAGATGAGACTGTAAAATAATGAATCATTTTAAGCTTCCCATCGAATAGAGCAAGTAATAAACTCCTTTAGCAATGGGCAGTCAGAGAACTTGCTAATTTATGGAACCACTGAATGGTTGAGATGAAAGGAGTCTTACAGAGTTTCCAGAGTGCTTTTTGGTTTTTTTGGTTTTGTTTTTGTTTTGGTTTTGGTTTTCTCAGATGAGGAAATTTATACTGAAGGGATAATTAAGGAAGCATGATGGTATGGAAAAAAACATTTTAGCATCAGAGAAACATTTTATTTTATTTCTATTTTTGTTTTAATGTTCTTGTACCAATCCTCCACAAAGGAATTGTGACACATGATGTTACACACATGCACACACTTGCACAAACACACACTAATAAAGAAAGGATAAAGCCTGTTGTAACCTCCAGTCTCTCAACTGGTCTCATATTCTTCTTTGCTGCCCTAGAAAACCATACACCAAGAGGATTCCAATTCTCCATTTAGATAGTCCTATGTTTGGAGACCCAAATGCTGATTAAGATTGTTTTAGAAATTGCGGTCTTGTACCATCAATGACTTATGGTTGGGGGCTGTGGATATATAGCTCAGTTGGTAGAGTGGTTGCCTAGCATGCATGCACAAAGCCCAGGGTTCAATCCCCAGCACTGCCAAAAATAAAAATAAAAAAAGAAAGAAGGAAAGATTTATGGTCTCCAACACAGCTGGGCTAGAGTAGCCATCTAGCCATTCTTTTCCTTGACCCTGGTCAAAGTCCCTGATGATGGTTGACTGAAGAGCTCTTAAGAACAGGGAGATCTAAGGTTCATTTTGAAGTGTTTGTGCTGCTGTAGTGTTATGACAAGAGTTCTTTTCTTATTGGGATGTGTGCATGAGTGTGTGTGCATGCACACAAGTATCTATAGTAGAGTGAAAAATTCTTCAATGACAGATTGGTTGATGTTGTCGCCGGAAAGGGATTGCAGCCTGGAACAGCAGCGCTGCGGGAAGGAGTCTGGAGACAGGATGGAGACGAAAATATTCTTTAATCTTACAGGAAACTACAATATATCTATACAATAGCGATAACCCTGTCTTTTCTCTCTCTCTGGTCTCTTCCCATGCGCCCGAGCAGCAATGGCGCTAGCTCGATCTGCTGAGTCACCGTTCAAATCTCTCGAGATCCTCGACCAAGTCCCGCGAGATCCCAGACCAAGTCCCGTGAGACTACGGAAGGCGGAAATGCCCAAAAATGTCTATGGCCCAATAGTCAACCGCAATCTTAGCTATCTCCCCAAACAGGGCTCCTGCAGGTTGAGGGACATTAAAACATAAAAATAAACACCTCTATCCAATGTTCCTCTCATGTGATAGCCTCAGGGCTTTCCTTCTCTTCACCAAGACTTTTAGTGGAAAGACCTATATTTCTTTACTTCACCTTCTTTCCACCTATCCACTCCTCAGCTTATTGAATTTGACATTAACCACCCCTCTCCACTTCACTGTAACTCCTCTTACACCATCAAAGTATTTGAATTCCTAACACAATGGATGCTGTTCTGTCCCCAACCTATTTTAAATTATGCAAGTATTTAATTCTTTTGAAAGCGGCTTCCTTCTTGAAACTTCCACTCCTTTTTACATACCAAGCCGGCATTCTAGTTTTAATTTTCCCTGGCCCTGAATCCTCTTTTATAATCTCTGTAACAGACTTTCCTTCTTCTACTGGAAGCTTAAATATTAATATTCCCTGGAGTTTCTAGAAACCATGGTGATCCATGGCTCTCTTCTTTTTAAACTATTGCTGGAGAGATCTTTAGAAATCATAGATCTGATTGTAGTCTTTTTTGACTTAAAAGCCATCAATCTTTTCCTAGGATGAATTCCCAAGTCCTTGGGAACACTAAGGATTTCAAGAGTATTTATCATCTCTTTCCCACTTATCTCTCCTGCTTTGTCACTCATGACTTCACACGCCACATTCAGCAACATTTTGTTATAGTTGCACAGAATTACTTACAGTTCTTCAAATATGCCTTGCTCTCTCATTTCACACTCTGCTTATTCTGATGGGGAATCCTTTCCTTACACTGCTACATAGCTCAGATGTTATCTTGCTTGGAGGCCTTTCCAATTCCCACCCCAGTCAGAGTTAGGTGCTACACCTGAGTGAACCTGATGTTTATCTCTATCATAGCACTTATTTCATTATATTGGAATTGTAAATGTATTTACTTATCTGCTACAACAGACTTAATTCTTTTCTGGGAGGAATTATATTTTATAATCTCTCAATCCCCAGTACCTGGTTTAGTCATGATAAGATATGTTGTGCTGCAGTACAAAATAAATACCCAAATATCAATGGTTTAATGCATCAAATATTTATTTCTGTCACAGAGTCTGATACAGGCCAAAAGACTTTCCATGGCAGTTTCTCCATGCACTGGAGGCATCTTCCATCTTTTTACTCCAACATTCCAAGATGAGGACCCCAAGATGAGGAAAGAGTGAATCTGACAGTGATACACTGACTTTTAAATGCTTCATAGTGGAAATTTCATACATCACTTCACTCACAACTCACTGACCAAAAATAGTTTCATGTCCCCTATTTAAATGCAAGAGAGGGGACCCCAGCAGAAAGAGCCCGGGCCTGCAACCTCCCCAGGTACGCCCCCACAGGCAGAGTTTCCCAGCTGGCTAAGGTCAGAGAGGCGGCTCCAGAGCGGGACCCCAGCAGAAAGAGCCTGGGCCTGCAAGCTTCCCAGGTTCTTGGTAACTGCCTGGACGTGATCCCGGACAACTGGCTTAAACAGGAAGGGGGAAAAAAATAAAAAAGAAAAAAAAAACAAGGACTTCGCATGGCGCTGTTTGAGATCTGTTCCTGAGATTTGACCCTGGGTTCGATTTTTGTTTTTTATCTTTATCTTTATTTATCTTTTTAGTTTGTTTGTTTTGTTTGTTTTGGTTTGTTTTGTTTTCCTGTTGTTGTTTGTGCTTTTGTTGGTTTGTTTGCTTTTAGTCCTCTTTGATTTCTTTCTTTTCTTCCTTCTTACTTTTATCTCCTTTCTTCTTCTCTCATCTTTCCTATTTACACCCTACCATTGCATTCTCAACAGAGGCAAAAACAAGTTACATGCAGAAATTGGAATTTCTAGAACTAGGACAACTAAATTATACAGCAAAGTGGAGTTATATACAATTTATTCTCTCTTTTTTTTTCTTCCTCAATTTCTCTTTCCTCTCTTTTACACTAATCCCTGCTTCTTTGTCATCTCTCTCTTTTTTTCCTTTCTTCTTTTTCCTTTCCATCTTTCTTTTTTTCTTCTCTCAGCAGTGCATAAGTTTGGTGTATAAATAAATCGGTCTTTCCACTAAATCGTTCACTCTCTTTCCTCTCTTGTCTGCTGATATTAAACCACTTCCACAGAATTCTCTTTTCACCCTCCCTAAGAAAGATCAACCCAATACCCCCACTTCCTTCTTCCTAAACTTATCACCTCTGTGTCCAACACTTGAAACTATAAAACCCATCACAAACATACAGAGTAAATGGGAGACAGTATCTGAGTTAACTAAATCTGTACATTGTGATCAAACTGTGATTATCTGAACAGAAAGTATCTGGTTTTAAAGTGTAAAGTATTTATAAGGGGATCTGATAGCATTGTACTAAAGGAGCATCATAAGGATTTAAGGTAAAAACAAAATAGTTGAGTTTCCACAGTGCTAGAAGAAAAATCACACAAGCAATATGAAGAAACAAGGGAAGAAAATGACTCAAACAAATCAACATATCTCCTCAGAAGATTCCATGGCAAGCACAGTTGATCAAATGTCATAGATGGAATTCAGAAATTACATTTTCTAAATGTTTATGGAACTTAAGAACAAACTCCAAAATGATATAAGGGAGCAAATACAGGTGGCAAAAGATCATTTTGACAAAGAACTCAAAAAAAAAAAAAAAAAAAAAAAAAAAACACAGGAAGCAAAAGATTACTTCAGTAGGGACATAGAGGTTCTAAAGAGAAACCAAACAGAAATTCTTGAAATGAAAGAAGCAATAAAGCAAACTAAATATTCAATTGAAAGCATCACCAACAGATTAGACCACTTGGAAGAAAGGACCTCAGATAACGAAGACAAAATATATATCCTGTAGAAAAATGTAGATTACACAGCAAAAATTATAAGAAATCAAGAACAGAACATTCAAGAAATTTGGGACAACAAAAAAGACCAAATTTAAGAGTGATTGGGGTGGAGGAAGGTGCAGAGTTCCAAGCCAAAGGAATGAGTAAAGTATTCAATGAAATAATAGCAGAAAATTTGGGAAAACCAAGTGCAAGAGGCTTACCGAACACCAAACGTACAAAATCACAACAGATCCACACCAAGGCACATTATAATGAAAATGACTAATATACTGAGCAAGGAGAGAATATTAAAAGCCACAAGAGAAAGGAAGCAGATTATATTCAGGGGGAAACCAATCAGAATATGTTCAGATTTTTCAACCCAGACTTTAAAAGCCTGAAGATCCTGGAATAGCATATTTCAAGCTCTGAAAGAAAAGGGATGTCAACCAAGAATCTTATACCCAGCAAAACTGAGCGTTAGATTAGAAGATGAAATAAAAACCTTCCATGACAAACAAAAGTTAAAAGATTTCACAACTCAAAAGCCAGCACTTCTGAACATCCTGGGCAAAATATTCCATGAAGAAGAAAAGAAAAATAACAATGAAAATCAACAAAGGGAGATATTAAACTAAAGGAAATACCAACCAGAGGATAAAACAAATCAAGTTAAATACCGTAAACAAATAAAAATGGATGGGAATAAGAATCACATCTCAGTAATAACCCTGAATGTTAATGGCCTAAACTCACCATTCAAAAGGCACAGATTGTCGGACTGGATTAAAAAAAAAAGACCCAACAATTTGCTGTCTCCAAGAAACCCACCTAATAAAAAAAGACATCAATAGACTGAAGCTGAAAGGATGGGAAAAGTCTTATCACTCACATGGGCTGCGGAAGCAAGCAGGGGTTTCCATTCTCATATCAAATAAGGTAGACTTCAAGCCAAAGCTAATCAAAAGGGACAAAGATGGATATTTCTTACTACTTAAGGGAACCATTCATCAACAAGATATAACAATTATAAATCTATATGCCCCAAATAATGGGGCACCTACATTCATCAAGCAAACCCTTCTCAAGTTCAAGAGTAAAATAGACCACAACACACCTCTCTCACCAATGGATAGATCATCCAAACAAAAGCTAAATAAACAAACTGTAGGACTTATTAAAACAATTAATAACTTAGACCTAATGGACATACACAGAATATATCATCCCTCAGTGAGTGAATACACTATCTTCTCAGCAGCACATGGCTCCTTCTCCAAAATAGACCATATATTATGCTACAGGGCAAATCCCAGCACATATAAAATAGTAGAGATACTACCCTGCATTCTATCAGACCATAATGGGATGAAATTGGAAATCAACAACAAAACAAGAAACAAACAAACAAAAAACTATTCTATCAACTGGAAGCTAAACAACATGCTACTGAATGAACAAGGGGTTGAAGAAGACATCAAGGAGGATATTAAAAAATTCCTAGAGGTAAATGAAAATGCAGCTACATCATATAGAAATCTCTGGGACACTATGAAGGCAGTAGTAAGAGGAAAATTCATTGCACTGAGTTCATTTCTTAAAAGAAAAAAAAAATAAATGACTTAACATCACACTTCAAAGCACTAGAAAAAGAGGAACAAATCAACACTAAGAGTAGTAGAAGACAGGAAATAATCAAAATTAGAACTGAAATTAATGAAATTGAGACTAAAGAAACAATTCAAAGAATCGACAAAACTAAAAGTTGGTTCTTTGAAAAAATAAATAAAATTGACAGACCCTTAGCAATACTAACAAAAAGAAGAAGAGAAAAAACTCTAATAACATCCATGATGAAAAAGGAAATATCACAACAAACACCTCAGATATATGGAAGATAATTAGAAGTTACATTGAAAACTTGTACTCTAATAAAATAGAAAATAATGAATGCATCAACAGATTTCTAGAGTCCTATGAATTGCCCAAACTAGAATGGGAGGCTAAACACAATTTAAACAGATCAATTTCAATCGAGGAAATAGAAGACACCATCAAACAGCTACCATCAAGAAAAAGTCCAGGTCCTGATGGGTTTACAGCCAAGTTCTACAAGACCTTCAAAGAAGAACTAATACCAATGCCCTTCAAATTATTTCAAGAAATAGAAAAAGAGGGAGCTCTTCCAGACTCTTTCTATGAGGCCAATATTACATTAATTCCCAAACCAGGCAAAGACACAGCCAAAAAAGAAAACTTCAGGCCAATATCTTTAATGAACATAGATGCAAAAATCCTCAACAAAATTCTGGCAAATCGAATACAAAAACATATAAAAAAGATAGTGCACCACGATCAAGTGGGGTTTATCCCAGGGATGCAAGGTTAGTTCAACATTGGGAAATCAATAAACATAATACATCACATCAATAGACTTAAAGATAAGAACCATATGATCATTTCAATAGACGCAGAAAAAAGCATTTGACAAAATACAACACCCCTTTATATTCAAAACA
The DNA here is from genome assembly GCA_025594165.1 of Tamias sibiricus. Taxonomy (NCBI): domain Eukaryota; kingdom Metazoa; phylum Chordata; class Mammalia; order Rodentia; family Sciuridae; genus Tamias; species Tamias sibiricus. Next base: position 22,480,255 of record CM046667.1, on the reverse strand, counting down.
CTAGAAAAACTAGGAATAAAAGGAACATATCTCCACATCATAAAAGTTATTTATGCAAAGCCCCAAGCTAACATTATCTTAAATGGAGAAAAATTGAAAGCATTCCCTCTAAATCAACAAGACAGAGATGCCCCCTTTCACCACTGCTATTTAACATAGTACTTGAAACTCTGGCTAGAGCAATTCGACAAACAAAAGAAATCAAAGGGATCCAGATAGGAAAAGAAGAGCTCAAATTAGCACTATTTGCCAATGACATGATAATATACCTAGAAGACCCAAAAAAACTCTACCAGAAAGCTTTTACAACTAGTTAATGAATTCGGCAAAGTAGCAGGATACAAAATCAATACCCATAAGTCAAAGGCATTTTTGTACATCAGTGACAAAGCCTCTGAAAGGGAAATGATGAAAACTACCCCATTTACAATAGCATCAAAAAAATAAAATATTTGGGAATCAACTTAACGAAAGAGGTGAAGGACCCCTATAATGAAAACTATAGAACACTAAATAAGAAATTATAGAAGACCTCAGAAGATGGAAAGACCTACCTTGTTCTTGGATAGGTAGAACTTATATTGTCAAAATGTCCATACTACCAAAAGCATTATACAGATTCAATGCAATTCCAATCAAAATTCCAATGACATTCCTCAAAGAATTAGAAAAAGCAGTCATGAAATTCATCTGGAAAAATAAGAGACCCAGAATAGACAAAGCAATCCTTAGCAAGAAAAGTGAAGCAGGTGGCATCACCATACCAGATTTTAAATTATACTATAGAACAATAGTAACAAAAACAGCATGGTATTGGTAGCAAAACAGACTGGTAGACCAATGGTACAGAATTGAGGACACAGAGACTAATACATATAATTTCAGTTATCTTATATTAGACAAAGGCGCCAAAAATGTACAGTGGAGAAAGGATAGCCTCTTCAACAAATGGTGCTGGGAAAACTGGAAGGCCATATGCAACAAAATGAAATTAAACCTTTATCTCTCACCATGCACAAAACTCAATTCAAAGTGAATCAAGGACCTAGGAATTAGACCAGAGACAATACGCCTAATAGAAGAAAAAGTAAGCTCCAATTTCCAACATGTCAGATTAGGCCCCAAGTTCCTTAATAAGAATCCTGTAGCACAAGAATTAATACCAAGAATCAATGAATGGGATAGATTCAAACTAAAAAGCTTCTTCTCAGCAAAAGAGACAATCAGTGAGTTGAATAGAGAGCCAATGATTTGGGAACAAATATTTAATACATGCACATCAGATAGAGCACTAATTTCTAGAGTATATAAAGAACTCAAAAAACTTAACTCCACAAAAATAAATAACCCAATCAATAAATGGGCTAAGGAATTGAAAAGACACTTCTCAGAAGAAGATACAAAATTAATCAACAAATGCATGAAAAAATGCTCAACATCACTGGCAATTAGAGAAATGCAAATCAAAACTACTCTAAGATTTCATTTCACAGGCCTTCTTATAAGGATACCAGTTATTGGACCATTGTAACCCAGTATAACCTCATCTTAACTAATTACATATGCAAAGACCCTATTTCCAAATAACGAATATTCTGAGGTTCTGAATGGACATGAACTTTTAGGGGGACATTATTCAACCCAGAAGACTTAGTTATGATCAATTTTAGTGGAGATGCAAAATGATTTTTGGCTAGTCCATCTTGTACAGATTATTGTTGTTGGTGATGTCACCCCAAGATCTTGAGATTTTCTTCCTAATAGGAGTTGAATTAGAGAAAGAATTATTCTATTTCAAATCTTTATTCTACCTTGTATTTTTCTTCAAAAATTTATAATCAGTTTAGCTCAAAAGTCTATAATGTTTATCCTAATGTTACAGTGTATATTTCACTATACTTTATATATGTTATATAGTTCACTATTTATTGAACTATTTGAAAGGTATTTATACTTTGTTTTGTGGGTAAAATAAATAGTTTTCATGATCATCAGTTATTATCACACAATTGGATTTTTCAATAATAAATATACAATTATATCCCAACCAACTGTTAAAATTGCAATGTATAAAGTATGTAAGTAGATTTTTTTTCCCTCCAAGTTCCTGTCAGTATTTGACCATTTTTTAAGGTAACAAATTAAAAATAAACCCAAATGATGTACCAATTTTTTATAGGTATTGTTTGGCTGACTAGATATGATGAGAACCCATGTAATCAGAAATCATCTATCTCAAAATTCAGTGCTGGTAGAAATGATGTTTAGACAGTCTTTTAGTCAGCTTTATCATTGCTGTAAACAAAGCACCTGACAAGAACAACTTGAAGGATGAGAAGTTTATTTGGGGACCACAGTTTCAAAGGTCTAAGTCCATGGATGGCCAACTCCATTGCTCTGGACCCCAGGTGAGGCAGAGCATCATGGGGGAAAGCAGCTCTGCTCAGCTCATTGCAGGGTCAGGAAGAGGACAGAGGGGGTGGGGAAGAAAGGGCCACAAGGAAGAACAACTCCTCCAGGGCATGCTCCTAGGAACCCACCTCCTCCAGCCATGCCCCACTTGCCTGCAGTTACCACCCATCCAGTCCTTTCAAACTAGGATAACTGATTAGGTTACAGCTCTCATAATCCAATCGTCTCACCTCAGACTATTCCTGCATTAACACAGCAGCTTTGTGAGGACACCTCAAATCCAAACCATAATAAGAATTCTACTATTTGGGCTTCACAAAGACCGAGACCAAAACTGAAATTGACTGCAGGACTATGACAGAAGGTGAACTTTGGTTAACATGCAGCACATATTTAACTTTATATGAAGTAAGCAGAAAATACACATCCTCTTTTTCACACATAGAAGAAAATTTTACCATGTTCTAGGCCAAAGGGAAACTTTAATACATTCCAAAGAATCAATATCTTACATTCCACTTTCTCTAATCATGAAATTAGAAAATTAGTCATCAAAAACAAAAGATAGTTTTAATAGATTCCATATGTCTGGTGCTGAAAAGAATGTTTTGTAAGTGATATCTGAATTGGGAAATCACAAATACTAAGAAGTGAAAACAGAATACAATATGTGGCATACAGCTAAAGTGAATTATAGATTCAGTTATAGTTATGCTTTACACACATGAAGAATGTTAGAAGTGAAGAATTCAAATTGAAAATTAAAAGGCACATTGTAAAGATCAAAATTCATGGAATAAAGGAGAAAGACTGATGAAGTAAAAAAAACTGATCCTTTGAAAGAAATACAACAAACCTATGCCAAGATTTACAGAGAGAGAGAGAGAGAGAGAAGGGATGAAGGACAGGGGAAAGGGAGTGGGGAGGGAGCCAAAAACAAGGTGGAAAGGGAAAATAACCATAAACATCCATGCCATTTGGGTTCTGCTTAAATCTTGCCAAAAGGAGACACTCATACCAAATTAGAAAGTAGGAAGAAGATTAAAAGAACATTCAACTGCTAGGGGAGCTTCCACACCATCAGCAGCAACAGCAAGCAAGCAGCCGTGGATTCCTACAACAGCATATTTGGTTCCTTCGATGGCAATTACAGCAGCACATGACTGCGAATGTGATTCTGGGTACTTGATTACTTCTGAAATAGTGCTGGGGCTTCGAGTAATGACAGTGGCAGAAACAGGAGAGTGGAGGCTCCTACAAGGGTAGCAGCTGGCAGATGACCAGGGGCTCTGGAAATGGCTACATGGCAGTGCTGGAACACAGGAGTGTAGGTGCCAAAGAGCACTGCTTCTTGGGCTGTTCCACTTTCCCCCTTTCTGTGGTCCTTCCAAAACTCTTGTCACCTGATTCTCTGTATTAATCCCTCTCTGTTGCCCTATTTGGAGTGGTTTCTGTTTTCCTGACCTGCTGCTAACTGATACCAAAGATGAACCCTCTAGAGCAGGTATACATCAACATTTATCTTCCTGCAGCCGCTTCTGTTAGGAGGATTGTCAAGGTCATGGTATGGGGAGGCATTGAAATAAGACTGAAGATGATGTCATTTTAGCAAATAAAACTCTCCTAAAATGTCCACTTTCTGTGACCACTTTAGACCTGGCAGTGGCTGACCCTTGTTGCTATGATGCAACTTGTAAAATCTTCCAGTTTTCTTTAAACCAAAGTTTCTCTGTTTGTTTGCACTGACACTCTAGGAATGCCCAACTACTGGAGAAACAGGTACTGATACCAGTAGAGTCATGATTATTTTCAAATTTACTTGTATACCCTTGATTGTATACACTTTGAAATTTTTATTCATTCAGCAATAATGTTCTTCATATCTGCTTCTGTATTTCTCATTTCTAATTTTCTTTTTTTTTTTCATTTATATTTACAAGGGAGTGGTCTGGTCTTTGTTGGATTGTTGTTCAACTTTTATGATTTGTTGTTCTGTTTACTTTGAATCTATGAATATACCTTTATCAAGAACCTTACAAATGGTAATGTATTAAATTTTAGTATTTCTAAAATAATTCATAACTTTATTTTGAGGTCATTTTTGATCCAAACATATTTAGGGAAAGTTATTAATCACTCTTTGGCCTTGTTTATCCTTCATAATTTTAGTAACTTTTAAATTTTTATTATATGATATTTAGAGGATGCTACCCATGCAATTTCAACTTTGTGGAAGTTTTATAGTTTTTGTTTTTGTTTTTTGTGTTGCTAGGGATTGAACCCAGGGCCTTGTGCATGCAAGGCAAGCACTCTACCAACTGAGCTTTATCCCCAGCCCCTATAGTTGTTTTGTGACAAGCATTTAGTTTTTTAGTTTTTGTAAATGCACCACGGACTCTTTTTTTTTTTTTTTTTTTTTTTTTTTTTTTTGGTGCTGGGGTTTGAACCCAGGGGCACTTAACCACTGAGCCACTCCCCAGACCCTTTTCTTTTAAGTATTGTATGATTTTTAAAATTCCTTTATTTTATTTTTATGTGGTACTAAGGATTGAACCCAGTGCCTCACATGTGCCAAACAAGAGCTCTACCACTGTGCCACAGCCACAGCCCTCCCCAGTCCCTTTTTATGTTTTATTTTAAGACAAGGTCCCCCTAAGTTGCTGAGGCTGACTGAACTTGCCTGCATTAGCCTCCCAAGCCACTGGGATTACAGGTGTGAGCCATCATGCCTGGCTCCCATGGATATTTAATAAGGAAAACAACATTGTGTCAGATAGTATTTGTTATGTTTGTAGGACATAAAGTAAAAAAAACTTCTTTAATAAATCCTTCTTGGATATATTATTCAAATTTTGTACCTTTTTAGCCCACTTTCCCATACATTGGTACAAGAGTATCAATGGATTGTGTTCCTATGAACTACCTTTATATTTATTAAAGATATTTTTTTATTTCTATATGTTGATACTATGTTATTCAGTACCTAAATGTTTTGTGACTATTATATCTTCCTTATAGATTATATCCTTTATATTGAATCCTTTATATTAAATCATCCTCTCCCTCTAAGAAAAGCCCCCCAACATCTGTACTGATATAGTACCCTGGTCTTTATTATAAAATTTAGGCCGTTTACCTTATGAAGACATGACTATTGAGAAGAGTGTGCCAGAAAACATCTGAGGTAAACCTATTAATTTTGTATGACCACGACTATATGACCAATGGCTATAGGAGCTGAACGTATAGAACAGTCAGATAATCAAAGCAATGTCCAAAGGGGTCATTTGGGCAAGTTCAATCCAGGATTTAGGAATAGGAAACCTTACAAGTTAAATCAGATGGGAGAGTCACTGTATGAAGGAATCCAGGCAATGAGGAATGATTAAAGCTGTAACCAAGGGATTAATACAAATAAATGGGGAGTAGAGTGACTGGCTCAGAGAAGGCACCAATAAAATATTTGTTGAATGGTTGAATTAATATATGAACTTTTCATAGATGACAGGATTCCAACTGTTGAACCAGAGTAAGATTGAAGGCTTTAGTATAGCACCTATATTCTCTAGAATTCATGATATTAATTTAAAAAAAAAAGCGCCTGACCCTAGAGCAGAGTACTTGAAACTTCAAAGTGAAAAATTATCAGAATACAGATTCCTGGCCTACTTGCAGAGTCCTGGAAAGGGGTCCAAGAATCCACATATTGTTTGTTTCTTTGTTTGTTATGACACTGGGGTTTGGATCCAGGAACACTCAACCACTGAGCTATATCCCAGCCCTTTCTCCTTTTTATTTTGAGACAGGATCTTGCTATGTTGCTGAGCCTAGTCTTGAACTTGTGATCCAGCTTCCTCAACCCTGGGAGTTACTGGGATTGCAGATGTGCACTATCACACTTGACTAGCATTTTAAGTGTATATCCCAGGTGATGCTGATTAAGGAGATAACAGATTTCCCAATTGCTGAACATTAGCCTAAATGCCAGGCAGACCTCAAAATAGGATGACAGGTTAGAACCAGAGAAACCAAAACTAGTTTCCCCTAGGACCAGTCCAGCAGGTGGGGCAGACACAGCCGCCTAATGGTGCTGCATACTAGATGGATGAGGTTGCTAACCAAGAGTCTCAGAGGAGAATGAATAATAAGAAACCACAACACAAATATTCTTCTTTTAATCAAGCCTTTACTGCCTGCTCCAGACCATGTCATCTCTGACTCACTGGACAATAATCCAAGAAATGTGAATCTTCATCTAAGTTGTATCATTGCAATGGTGCAAGCTTCAGCTGCTTCACATGTAAAAAGAGGAGCTCAGATTATATTGTACAAGTTCTTCTGGCACTGTGACTTTCAAAATTGAAAAGGCATTGCATTAACTCTGTATAGTGCTTTTGGTAGTATGGTCATTTTGACAATATTAATTCTGCCTATCCAAGAACAAGTTAGGTCTTTCCATCTTCCAAGGTCTTCTATAATTTCTTTCTTTGGTGTTCTGTAGTTTTCATCATAGAGATCTTACACATCTTTCATTAAGTTGATTCCCAAGTATTTTATTTTTCTTGATGCTGTTGTAAATGGGGTAGTTTTCATCATTTCCCTTTCAGAGGATTTGTCACTGATGTACATAAATGCATTTGATTTATGTGTTTTGATTTTGTATCCTGCTATTTTGCCGAATTAATTTACTAGTTGTTAAAGTTTTCTGGTGGAGTATTTTGGGTCTTCTAGGTATATAATCATGTCATCAGCAAATAGTGCTAATTTGAGTTATTCTTTTCCTATCTGAATCCCTTTAATTTCTTTCAACTGTCTAATTGCTCTGGCAGAGTTTCAAGTACTATGTTAAATAACAGTGGGGAAAGGGGGCATCCCTGTCTTGTTCCAGTTTTTAGAGGGAATGCTTTCAATTTTTCTCCATTTAAGATGATGCTAGCCTGGGGCTTCACATAGATAGCTTTTATAATGTTGAGATATATTCCTGTTATTCCTAGTTTTTCTAGTGTTTGAACATAAAGCAGTGCTATATTTTGTCAAATGCTTTTTCTGCATCTATTGAGATGATCATATGGTTTTCTTTGTGGTACCAGGGATTGAACTCAGGGGCACTCGTCCACTGGGTCACATCCCCAGCCCTTTTTTTTTTTTTTTTTGTATTTTTTATTTAGAGACAGGGTCTCACTGAGTTGCTAAGTGCCTCGCCACTGCTGAGGCTGGCTTTGAACTCGCGATCCTCCTGCCTCAGCCTCCCAAAGTGCTGGGATTACAGGCGTGAGCCACCGCGCCCGGCTGATCATATGGTTTTTATCTTTAAGTCTACTGATGTGATGTATTACATTTGTTGATTTCCATATGTTAACCAACCTCGCATCCCTGGGATAAACCCTACTTGATCATGGTGCACTATCTTTTTGATATGTTTTTGTATTCAATTTGCCAGAAATTTGTTGAGGATTTTTGCATCTATGTTCATTAAAGATATTGGCCTCAAATTTTCTTTTTTCGGCTGTGTCTTTGCCTGGCTTTGGAATCAGTGTAATATTGGCCTCATAGAATGAGTCTGGAGAGCTCCCTCTTTTTCTATTTCCTGAAGTAAATTGTAGAGTATTGATATTAGATCTTCTTTGAAGGTCTTGTAGAACCCAGCTGTGTATCCATCCGGTCCTGGGCTTTTTTTTTTTATTGGTAGCTTTTTGATGGCGTCTTCTATTTCCTCACTTGAAATTGATCTGTTTAAATTGTGTATAGCCTCCAGATCCAGATTGAGCAATTCATATGACTCTAGAAATCTGTCTATGCCTTAGATATTTTCTATCTTATTAGAGTACAAGTTTTCAAAGTAATTTCTAATTATCTTCTGTATTTCTGCGGTGTTTGTTGTAATATTTCCTTTTTCATCATGGATGTTAGTAATTTGAGTTTTTTCTCTCCTTCTTTTCGTTAACACCAAAAAACCCCACAAACAACCCAATCAATAAATGGGCCAAGGAACTGAACAGACACTTCTCAGAAGAAGACATACAATCAATCATCAAATACATCAAAAAATGTTCAACATCTCTGGCAATTAGAGAAATGCAAATCAAAACTACTCTAAGATTTCATTTCACTCCAATCAGAATAGCAGCTATTAAGAACACAAACAACAATAAATGTTGGAGAGGATGTGGGGAAAAGGCACACTCATACATTACTGGTGGAACTGCAAAATAGTGCAAGAAATCTGGAAATCAGTATGGAGATTCCTTGGGAAACTGAGGATGGAACCACCTTATGATGCAGCTATCCCACCCCTCAGTCTATACCCAAAGGCCTTAAAATCATCATACTACAGGGACACAGCCACATCAATGTTTATAGCAGCACAATTCACAATAGCTAGGTTGTGGAACCAACCTAGATGCCCATAAGTAGATGAGTGGATAAAGAAAATGTGGTATATATACACAATGGAATATTACTCAGCAATAAAAGAGAATAAAATAATGGCATTCTTAGGTAAATGGATGAAGTTAGAGAATATAATGCTATGTGAAGTTAGCCAATTTCAAAAATCCAAATTCTGAATGGTTTCTCTGATATAAGGAGGCTGATTCACAGTGGGGTTGGGACAGGGAGCATAGGAGGATTAGAGGAACACTAAAAATGGTCAAGGGGGAGGGATGGGAAGGGAGGGGGCAATGGGATATGAAGGGTTAAAAAAAGATGGTAGAATGAGATGGATATCATTACCCTAACTGCATGTTTTAAGACATGAATAGTATGAATATACTTTGTATACAAACAGTGATATGTAAAAAGTCGCTCTATATGTGTATTGTGAATTATAATGCATGCTATTGTTATATATACAACAAACTTCATATATATATATATCCACATGTTAGTGAACAAAATGAATATTCATTTAATATCAGTGACATATATGTTATGACATATTATCATTCTAAAATAAATGAGTTAAAATTTTTTTAAAAAATTGAAAAGGCGTGTGTTCAAATTCTAGTTTAATCCTTACTGACCCTATAACCTCGTGCAAGTTACTACATTTCTCTGAAGTAGTTTTCCTGGGATGGTAATATCTTTTGGGGGGTTCCAGGGATTGAACTGAGGGGCACTCAACCATTGAGCCACATCCCCATCCCTATTTTGTTATTTTATTTAGAGACAGGGTCTCACTGAGTTGCTTAGCACCTCTTTGTTGCTAAGGATGGCTTTGAACTCATAATCCTCCTCTCTTAGCCTCCTGTGTCACTGGGATTAGAGGTGTGCCCCACCACACCTGGCTGGAAGATAATATCTTACTCCATAGTAGATATCCAATTCTTGAATTGCCTCCCCAAGATTCAATGATTATAAAAAACTAGTACCTTATTTAAGAATGATTTCTACTAATTTTGATGATATGTTTCTATCAGTAATATAATTTTTACCTTGTTATTAAACTTTTCATTGCATATATTTATCTCCCCCTAGTAGAGTAGATTTCTTGAGAGTAGGATTTTTATGAGGCACTTTTACCTTGTTTAGGGTAACCAAGCATCACACTTTGCCTGGGGCAGAGGAAGGTCTCTCAGATGGGATTTTCAGTGCTAAGATAAGTCCCAGGTAAGCCAGATATGTTGTTCACCCTGCTTCACCTGTGCCTTCATATTTAATTCAATGACTAGTAAATATAAAGTAAATGAATTAATTTTTATTCCTCACCTCAATTTGAATCACTTACTTCAGTTTATCATTACCTAAATAGGACAACATATTATAGGTAAGTGTAATTAATAACACTAATAATCAAGTTACAACTATTTCCTATGAAAGAAACATTCCATTTTTTTTCTATAACATATTTGCTTTATTTTACTAAAAGGGTAATCTTTGTGGTGACAGATTGCTAATAGAAAGTGGTATTCTCTGTCATACAGCCTGAATGATGGTTTGCTCCTCAAGTTCAGGGATTATGTTAATTGTTTGCAAACTATTTAAAGCATACTGTTAAATTCAAAGCCCCAAAGCAACATATGAATAAATTCTGAAAAAGAAGTGTGAATTATTGTGATTTTTTTTACACAATGTAGACTTCTGAGTTCCTTCTCTCTTAGGTACTTTTTTTGTCCTCCAAGAATACATTTCTTAAATTTTTAAAACTGGTTAGGCAATTTGGGATTCCTCTGGGATTTTGATGCCAAAGCAACACTGACATTTTGAGGAGTTAATGGTTATAATTACTTTGCCTGTAGCAACATCACTGCCTTTAAAATAAAAGCCTTGGGACTTTTTTAATGTATTAGATTATATTATACTCAAAAGGACAAAATTTATTAAACAGAAAAATGTACTAAGAGTACATTGATCTTTCTTCCCAAAGTCTTTATTTTTCTAACATGAATTTTAAAACTGTTATCACAGACTTATGAAAAATTTTATTCTTCTAATCCTTCATTTAAAAAAATACTAGAAATACTAGAATTGTACACATAGAGGGTGAATTATACCTCAATGGACCAGAGTGAAAAAAGGTTAAAAAAAAGGATGTCAGACATTTAATTCAAACTAGCTATACAATTCTGATTTTTATTACTTTGAGGAGCCATTTGCATCCTGATTCACAAGATGCTTTGGTTCCTTTGGAACAAATGTTTACTTTAAGTTAGACAGCATCTTCATGATCATGAATGATTAATAGGGTCTCCAGCTCAAAGATTTCTGCAAATTCTTTGCTGTGAGCCATATTCCTGGTCAGCTTCTTTTTAAAGCAGTGTCCATTTGGCAAGGGTTATACCTTTACTTGAAGCTATGAAAGTGTTCTGAGCTGAACCGCTTTCCAAATGCAGGATGTAGTCAGCCAACCAGCACCTCTTAGCTCCTTATAATATGGGAAGACCCAAGCTTGTTTTCTCCCAAAGAGAATATTCAAGAGCTCAGCTACAATTTCCTGACTCTGGAGTCTGGCTTGCCCTTTCTTAATGCAAAGCAGGCTGCTGCTGAATCAGAAGAAAGCCTATAGAGGCTTTTCTATTTGAAATGGCAAAAAGTTTCCAGGGTAAGCATTCATTTGACATTAGCAGGGCTTCCCATCTCAAAATCAATTTGCAACATTTCAGTTTTGAAAGGTAAAGGCCAAAGGAATAAGAGCTTGGTTTTTGACAACAGAACTATATTACCTTTCTGATCTAAAGTAGATTTATAAAAATTAACTCAAACACACTGATTGAGGATTTCCATTTTGTGTGCGTGATAACTTAGGAAAATTACTTCAATATTTTTTACATGGCTTGCAAATATTTATTTTTAAAGTCTTAAAAATGGCAATAATGGAAGCTTAGATTTGAAATCCAGAACCATCAGACATTCTTAAATGAATTAGTTGGCATTTTTATTAGATTTCGAATATGTATATTTTTCGGAGCAGTAAAGAAATGAAGAAGTTAGATCTTATAATATTTATAAGGAAGTCTCAATCTTAAATCCTTGAGTCTTCTGATTAGCAACTGTAACAATCTTGAAACTGAAGACAAAATTCCTTTTACTTTCTTAATCCTTTTTAAATCTCTTAAAAATACATAGAATCTGCATTGATCAGTTTTTTGCATGTCAATTTCATGTGTTGAGAGAGCTCCATTTCTTTAGTGAAGAGAATTCCCCTTTAATTCCTGTGGAATGCTTTTCAAATAATTTTGCTAACTCCCCCAGCCACAGTCCATGCAATTGGCAATCTCAGAAATGCAAAGCTTCCATCAGAGCATTTGCCAGGCATTCAGGCAGTTTTAAGATTGAACCAAGCATTGACACAGTGTTCCCACTTTGGAGAAATAACTGATTGGATGGATTAAATGTACTTCCGAAGTGATTTCCAAACAGCTATAAAAAACGTAGGCTAATTAAATATAGTCATAGAAAAGCAGTACTTAACTTGTCAAGCTCCTCCTTATTATGCATTCTTCTCAAAGAAGACCCATGCTCTTGAATTTTTTACAAAGGGTAGAAATGAAGAAGAGTGTAAGTGCCCAGTGATAAAGCAAAGGTTTAGCAACTATGGACAACAAACAAAAGGAATGCTATGTGGTTATTTTAAATAATCATTAGGAACACTTTAGGAATATATAGAGATATTCTTGTGATACATTACAGGAAAAAGAAGATTTTTAGGTGGTATGTACATTGCAAATAAAATGCTGTAAAATGTATGCTTGTGAACAACTGGAATCTGATAAAGTATAGAGAAATTGTAATACATCTGTTTAAATATGAGTGAGTTCTGTGGTTTTTTTCTTCACTTCTCCGATTATATCCTTTTGTAAAGTTAAAGAATATTTAAATCTGTACTGTTCTTACTGAAGATAGAAATATGAATCATGAGTTTGTGTGAGGCATTCTGATTACCATGAATTCAATTCAAGCTGCAGTTCTGTCTGCTATCCTTGCATCACCCCTGAAATCAGGATAACTTTTCTGCAGTGAAATTCCCCAGTAGTAACAACCTATGAAGTGTCTCCTGAGGAATTCCCTGCCTAAAGTGCACCCTATACCCTTATTACCTTGTCATCATATTCCACCGCTTTGGGGGAATTTCATAATTTAATTTCATGCAGAGATATTATAATTTAGAGGAAGCAGGAGAGTGGAGTATAGGATTTTTCTAGCTTTCCTCCAGTCTGTTATATTCCCCAGATAAGAATAATAAGGATGGAAATGGTGAGAGCTTGGATTTATAACTTTTATGGATAGTAGTTTGACATAACTCCAATTGAATGCAATGTTTCACTTTTTATCATGAAGTTTCTTTTTGAGATATAATGATATCATTGACATACTATAAAATTGATCTTTCTAAATTATACAATTCAGTAGATTTTAGTATATTTACAAAGTTGTGCCATCATCACTATAATCAATTTCATAATATTTTCATCACTTCAAAAAGAAACCCCACACCCACAGCAGTCAATCTTCATTTCTTCCAATAACTTCCCAGTCAAGTAACCACCTATCTACTCTCTCTAAATATAGAAATGCCCAATCTGGGAACTTCATACAGTTTTTGGTCCTTTGTGTCTAGCTTCTTTCACTTAGAATGTTTTCAAAGTTCATCCATGTTAAGTACTTCATTCCTTTTCGTAGTCAAAGAGTATTCATTTATAAATATATACCACATTTGTATTTATCAAACATCCATGGACATTTGGACTGCTTCCACTTTTGGCTATTATAAATAATGCTGCTATGAACATTTATTCAAAAGTTTTGTATGAACAGACATTTTCATTTCTCTTGAAAATATACCTAGAAGTGGAATTGCTGGACCATTAGGTAACTTAACTCTATGATTAACACTTTGAGAAAATGTCAAACTGTTTTCCAGAGTGATTGCATCATTTTACAGTCCTACCAAGAGTGCACAAGGGTTCCAATTTCCCCACATCTTCATCAACACTTGCGCTAGTCTGTCTTTTTGAATATAACCATCCCAGTGGGTATGAACTATTTGTAATTATTCACATTTCCCTGATGACTAGTGATGTTGAGCATCTTGTTATATGCTTAATGGCCATTTCTGTATCTTCTTAGGAGACTCATCTGTTCAAATTCTTTTCCCATTTCCAAATTGTGTTATTTATCCTTTTTTTTTTTTTTTTTTTTTTTTTTTTTTTTTGGTACTGGGGATTGAACTCAGGGACACTTGACCACTGGGCCACATCCCCAGCCCTCTTTTGTATTTTATTAGAGACAGGGTCTCACTGAGTTGCTACGTGCCTCACCATGGCTGAGGCTAGCTTTGAACTCGTGATCCTCCTGCCTCAGCCTCCCAAGTGCTGGGATTACAGGCGTGAGCCACCGTGCCTGGCTTATCTTTTTATTGTTGAGTTGCTTTTTCTCTCTTTATTTTTTCCCTTGGCTTCATTGTGGAGATACATTGACATCAAGGCTTTTACAGGCCCCAACACACTCAGCCCAAGACAGGTACCACCAGTTAGGGAGGGAAAAGGAAGGGCAGTCACTATACATCAGTGTCGAAGAATGGAGACACAGAATGCCCCAGGGGATGCTCCCTCTGAACACACTCAGTTCTGTCTGCTATCCTTGCATCACCCCTGAAATCAGAATCCTGCTGCGCTCTCTCCACAGAGCACAATGCCTGCTCTTGCTCTTAAACAGCACTGAGGCATAGGGTAGAAACTCTCCTATAAAAAGTAAAGAATAGCTATTAACACCTCCCATTATCCCCTCCCCACAACCATGGTCAGGTTCTATGCCTCTATGCCTGTCATATTACAACTATTTACTTACTATGTACAAAACAGATGAAGTGTGACCGTTGGCAAAAAAATAAATGCAAAAGTCTCCTTTTTTTAATTTAAGTAACAGTGGATTGGAACAGGGTGCCCTGTTTCTAACCCTGCTTGGAAGTTTCCAATATGTCACAATCTTGTTTAACATGTATTTAGCACTTATTGCTCTAAGAATTTTACAAATATTAATGAATTCAGTCCTCACAACAATTTTGTAAAATAGGCAATATTATTATTATTATTATTTTTTTCATTTTACAGATGAAGAATCTAAGGTATAGAAAGGTAAACTAGCCTGTCCAAGGCCAACAGCTGGTAAATGGTGAAGTAAGATTCTTACTACTGTCTATGTTCTATACCAAATCGGGTTTTTTGTCCGTTTTTTTTAATTGTTTATTGTTGGTACCAGGGATTGAACTCAGGGGCACTAGACCACTGAGCCAAACCATCAGCCCTATTTTTAATTTTATTTAGAGACGGGGTCTCACTGAGTTGCATAGTGCCTCACTGTTGCTGAGGTTGTCTTTGAACTTGTGATCCTCCTGCCTCAGCCTCCAGAGCTGCTGGGATTGCAGGTGTGCCCCACCATGCCTAGTTCTGATTGTGTTTTAACATATGCCCATTACTCCATTGTGGGGCAGAGGGCACAATGTTAAGCCTATTCCATGCAAATATAGGCATCTCTTCATAATCAGTCAGTTCGAAAAAAGTCACCCAAAACATGTTTGTTTGTTTGTTTTTGGTAAATCAGATCATATTAAACACAACTTGTTTGAAGTATTAAAGGAATCCTGCCATGAATCCATTCCCCAAATAAAGAATATTGTGATAATGCAATGTTGAATTTCTCTTCCAAATTTTAGTACCTGTTTTCCTTAAGACATTTATTGTTGACAAAATAGTAGACCCTACCCACTTTTACACACAGCCAGGATTCCCAAAATGTTGTGTGGCATTGAATGAATTGATGAATTAATTAATGTGCAGTGTACAAGGTTGCAGGCTACTTACCTGGAGCAGGCCTCTTTCAGAGAAAGAATCCATTCAGGCCTGCAGCTCAAGGACATTGTCCTTGTGCCACCCCCACCCCCAGAGGACAGCTGAGCTTTCCTCACATCCCTGTTATCCAAGGGCTTCACCCAAATGGAGACTTTCTGGTAATTTCTACTTAATATTTTCAACTCCAGTGCTCCTTT
This sequence comes from Tamias sibiricus, assembly GCA_025594165.1. Classification (NCBI taxonomy): domain Eukaryota; kingdom Metazoa; phylum Chordata; class Mammalia; order Rodentia; family Sciuridae; genus Tamias; species Tamias sibiricus. Next base: position 22,464,360 of record CM046667.1, on the reverse strand, counting down.
CCCTAGTACAACAACCTCCCTTCCCAAAGCCCTTCCCCATTATCATAGCAAAGGAGTTCCCCTTCATCTCCTACTGTTTTCTCTCCTCAATCTAGCCTCAGGGGACATGTCTGCTCCTAGAACCATCTTTATTGGAGGCTGACCATCTTCTTCCTCCTCTCTTCCCATACCTCTCCTCCTTCACCTTCCTATAAAAATGGCAGAAATCATGAGCACATTTTCCCAACCCACAGTTACTGACATGTCATCTGTTCATTACACCCTCTTACACCTTCCTCAAATTTTCTGCCCCATCCTTCATTTAATTTAGACTTTATCCCTGGTCATGTTTTTTATGTCTACCCACCCCAAGTACTACCTCTGTTCTACATTACCTCAGAGTCCCAGAGTCCACCCAGCAAATTTCCAGTCCTTTCAGTTCCCATGTTTTCTTCTCCAAGAACCTCTCCCTGTTAACCAAATAATCAGTTAATTGCTGTGGACATACCCTATGCATCATCAACATCAGGAACAATGCATTCTCTTTCTCTCTCACTCTTCCTAAATTCAAATTCTCTGAAAAAGAAAAATCTTGACCTTTCTGTTCTCATCTTCAGTTACCCCCACTACATTATATTTTTCTTCCATCATTATCCACTTCTATATTGATTCCACCCTGCTATTTATTTCCCTTGTTGTTATCAATTCAGCCACTCTTGGCAATATCATTACCTTTATTCCATCTACTACAATCATCTATCCCACTCTTTTTCGTCTATATCCTTTCAGTGAACTTTGTACCAACCTTCCTGCCTCCAATTTTGTTCTCCTCCAAGCCATTTTCCAATACCAGCCAGAGTGAGTTTTTTTAAAATGCAACTCTAGCCCTGATGCTCCAAAGATTAAATGCCCCAGATAAAGTCTCCAAAGATTTCTTATCACTTTCAGGATGAAGTCCAAATCCTTCATATGGCTTTAAAGACCTTCCTAATTGGCCTCTTCTTATATCTGCACACTACTTCTCACCCTACCACATCTCCCCAATACACAACTTTCTATACTATAACTGGATTTCAACCATGTGCCATTCTCCCTCTGCCTGAAATACTTTCTATTTCCTTCTCTCCTTTCACCTGAATAACTGTCATTCTCATATCTTAGTTGTTTCTTCCTCCAGAAAGCCTTTCTTGACCATCTTGTATGTTTCCCCCCCCCCCAAAGAAAAACTGCACTTACCATAACCTGCACTATAGGCTTTATGAGATCAAAGATTATGTCTTGTTTGTAATTCTATTCACAGTGTCTAGCACAGTTTTTGGCACAGGGAAGTTACTCAAAAAAAAAAAAAAAAATACATGAATGAGTTCCTGAATGAAGGAAGAACTTCACCTTTAGGGATATAATTTAAATCACAGTGCTTCTCAATTACAGGATTATCATCAACTTTTCTCTACTATTGTCTTGGACCACTTCAAAAACTAGTAATAACTCATGCAGCTACTAAGATAATAGTAGATATAGTCAGTTATGTACTCATGTTCCACCAAACCCCACTGTTACTACCAAGAATGTGATTCTGTCTGAAATTTTTTTTTCTGGTTGCAGAAACATGCCCACATTTAGAAGGGTCAGGGAGTTGATGCCTCTCGGGGCAATCTTCAACTAAGGAAAACAGGAATTTGGTAGATAGATGTCCTGCTTTCCTCTCCCTTGGGTAGGATACTTTTGATATATGTTTTGTGCAGTGTCCTAAAGGTGTCCAGCAAGACCAAGCCCAGCTTTCTCACAGCAGTAAACTATTTATTAATGCACCTTGTATTGTTTTTTTCGCTGTCTCGTCTCCTCATTGATTTTTTCTAGGACTGTCCCCTACATAAATTGTTGCACTAATATTCTTTTCAGGATTTGCTTCTGAAGGAATCCAAACATAGACATTCATTTATTTCCTCGATGTAGTCTTCAACTCCAGTTCAGCGAACTGCAAGCATAGAAACACCCTATGTCTCATTGTGTGAAACTGGAATAGATACTACATCTAAAACTCTCCATCCATGGACCTAATCATCTATCTTTCCATTTCTCCTACTCTTTAATGAAAAGTAAGTCAGCATTTTTCTATTATCATCATAGTGTTAATAATAAGTATAGGGTTAATAAAAAATTGCTATATGCTACAAGCTAAGTAATTAACTAGATTAATTCAGGAATCCCATGACATTTTTCATCCCTATGCTTCTATTATATCAAATGTATCCTGACTTTATTTGTCTATTTAGTGAGTGCATTTCTGGGGCCCTTTCCAGGGGGCCACTCTGTTTTCCAACAGAGTTATAGGATAAACCTGGGATCTGTAATTCAGAGTAGAGTTTTCTCAAGACAGCCTAGGGTAGCACAGCTAAGGTCAACATGAGAATAATGGCCCAAAGGAGCCAAGACTAGAATGAAAAAGCAATTTCAGTCAAGTCAAAGACCACCAGGAACACACCTATAGGTGAATATGCTGGATTTACTACTTTTTGCAGTACAAGGGAGCATATACCTGAGGAACCGTGGTGCATCTCAGTAAGAGGATGTTAGCAAAAATCTTAGAATGAGGGTTGTGGTAGATACTTTGGGGAGAGTTTAAGGAAGAAGTCTTTTGCTCTAAATTGGATGCTGTTAGGAAGCAGGGGTAATTGGTGAATATATCTCTTAATAAAACTTACGTAGAAGGAGAGAAGACTAGAAAAAAGCTAAATCTATGATTAGTAAATAAATAGTAGTTATTCATATTAGCTGATAAAGATAAATATTGTATCATTTCTTGTGGATTGAACAATGATTATACTTTGTGTTAAAATGTGGCTATTAAGTTGTTTTGGTTTTGTCTTGATCCACTGTCCTCACCTGTGAGTGCCTGGCCAGCCCAGGCATACTATGGAGTAGCTGATGATGCCAGGCTAGCTCCCAGAATGTGTACATCCTACAAGTACACAGATATTTAAAGTCATAGATAGATATACCCATACAAACACACAGTTTGGGTAGGTTATAGTTTTTGAAAAAAGACACCAATCACATTATTCTGCAATTTAATCTTTGAACTACATATTAATATCTATCTGCACCACCATCTAATCTAAATTAGATTCTATTGTGGTGATGTGCTACATTTTTTCAACTGATTGCCTACTGAATAAACATTTATGTTATTTCCAATCTGGTATTTGCTTTAAACAATTCTTCATTAATCAAACTCACATACTCATTTGTGCACATATATGACATATGTAGATTTCTATATGATAAATTCATAGAACATCTGCATCAAAGTTAATGCACTGAGTAAATTTCAGTAGGCAATACCAAATTGGCCTCCAATGTTACTATAGCATTTTACACTCTTAGCAACATTGTCTGGTATGCCCATTCCCCCAATCTATAACTGGTTTTACCCACTTCCTAATAACTGCTTCTTGACCTTTTTTTTTTAGCTCATCCTTTTTTTTTTTCTGCTCATTCTTAAAGAAATCTCTATCCCATTCTCAGAAATTGCAGTTCTAAATATTTAACATTTTCCTCATCTAAAATACCCTCAGCAAATAGCTTTTTACTTATCTAAGAAAATGGGACTCACCCAATAAGCTCTACCTTGTCGAATTATCTCTCATCATCTTCATTCATCTTCTGCTTGCTACACTATAGCATAGACAGAGGCACATCTTTTATCTTTCCATGGCTGATACTTTCACCAGTGCTGGTTGACTTAACCTTCTTTTCATTATAATTGCCTCATGATTGGGTTATCTTATCATCTCTCCCATCAAAACCAGCTTCCTGTATGGCTGCAACACTAATCAGATTATATTAACCATTTTGTTCAAAATACTCTTTTCTGGCTTCATAGTGTCTATCAATAGGTCCTATCCTTTCCTCTCTGTGTCTTTGCAAAATATTCCTTTTTTTTCTGGAATTAACACTTTTCTTGCTTTATCATTTATAAATTTCCTCAGGTTTCAATACTCAATTCAAAAGCTCCTCCTCCCTGAAGTTTCTCCAAGATAGCCATGTGAAATTGGCCCATTATTGCGTTCCTACAGTCATCCATTTCTGCTCTACTTTTGGCCCCTATCCTATCACATTGATAATAATCACTGTCTATATACATGCATATATATTTATCTTTACAGCTCTGAGATTTTATCCTTAAAGCCAGGTATGGTGGTGCATGCCTGTAATCCCAGCTACTGGGGAGGCTGAGGCAGAAGGATCACAAGTTCCAGGCCAGCCTCAGCAACTTTATAAAATCCTGTCTCACAATAAAAATGGCTGAAAATATGAATATATGACTCAGTGTTAGAATACTTGTCTAGCATATGTAAGGCCCCAGTACTAAAAAAAAAAAGAAGGGGTAGAATATGTGTTCCTTATAATTCAGAACCATAATTGATGTATACTATAACACCTGACACAGTGAGGCTACATAAAAATCCCTCAAATACTGTTTTGTAAATATATTTATTAGTGCCACAAAAGTAAAAATAACACTAACATCTATTCAATATCAAATATATAGATGGTATATCATAAAAATAAAGCTTGTTTGACAAAAATCACAAAGATAAGGAATTTTCTCTTTTGTGAAAAAAAAAAACAATGATCTCATAATTTTTTTAATTCTACAACATGTAAAAGATTACATCCATCTCTTCTCATCTTCATCATGATACACAATTATGCCTCCAAACCTCATGAATGGAGTATTCAAAATCTACAGTTATACACATAATGGCTTAGTCTTATAGACAAGAATCACAATAATAATAACACAGCACATCTTTCTTCTCTTTCTAAGGCCCCACCATCTCTTCACCTACAATTAGAAGTAAAGAAAAGATAATGGAGATGATCCAGTATTTAGTGGTAGGAAACCAAAGAGAACTTCCTAAATCAGATCCTCTATGACTACAGAATTATAATCTCTCAATTCATTTCATCAAGAAGAATACCACATGTAAACCCATTAATTGTTTTTTTCCAGCTTTGTTAAGGTATAATTGTCAAATAATCAATTGTATATATTTAACGTGTATAACATGATGATTTGATATACATATAATTGTGAAATGATTATTGTAATCAGAGTGATTAACAAATCCATCAGCTCACATAGTTAACTTCTATGTATCTATCTACAGTGAGAACACTTAAGAGCTTCTCTCTTGGTAAATTTCAAGTATACCATGAAGTAGTATTAACTATAGTCACCATGCTGTATATTAGATCCCCAGAAATAATTCATCTAATTTATTCATTTAATAACTAAAAGTTAGAACTCTTTGACCAACATCTCCTTTTTATATCCTATCCTCAGCTCCTGGAAACCACTATTATACTCTCTGATTCTATGAGTTCAGCATTTTCAGATTTCCACACATAAGCCATCATATGCTATTTCTCTTTCTGTGCCTGGCTTATTTCGCTTAGTATAACATCCTGTAAGTTCACCCATGTTGTTGTAAATAATAGGATTTACCTTTTAAAGTTGAATAATATACCATCACTTATACCATTTCTTTATTCACTCATTAATCAATGAGCACTTAGGTTGTTTCCATATCTTATCCATTGTGAATAATGCAGTAATGGACATGGAGGTACAGACATATCTTCAAGATCCTGGTTTTATTTCCTTTGTACATATACACAGAAGAGAGATTACTGGATCATTTGGCATTTCTATTTTTAATTTTTTGAGAAAAACTCCATAATGTTAAAACCTACTAAATAATTCAAATTTAAAATTTTTAATATTTGATGCATATAAAATTAGAAAATATGTGTTCATACTCACATAAGGGAAAATTGTAACAAATATTTGTTTTTGAGTACTTACTATGGGCCAGACACTGTGCTTTATACATAGTCTTTTATCTAATTCTACTCAAAGGCACTATATATATATATATATAAATATATATATATATATATATATATATATATATATATATATGCTTCTGCCCCCAGCCTATACCCTTTGCCACTACTCTATAGGACCAACCACTACAAAGCAAGCACATTCTTTTATAAAGTACTCTGCAGTGACATACCTGTACGTGATTTTCTAGTTTTTCTTTCTTTGCCATAATAATTGGCTTAGACACATGCTACAAGTGATAGCTACAATATTGTGAAGCCTCAATTACCCTGGGTGCGCCTCTCTCCATTAACTCATCATAAACTTGTAGCATGAATGAGTACCAAGTTATTATTTCATTAAGCCAGCCTTATTTAGGGGTCACTGTGTTACTGAAACATAAATTATCCCCATCTTAACAACTGCCATATAACAAATATTTTTAAATAGGAAAAAACACCTTTATGTACATGGGGTTTTATTGCAACATTAAAACCAGTTAAGATCATAAATCCCTAATACACAAATAGTCAAATAACTATGATTCAAGTTAACAGTGAGGTTGCCAATTAAAAGACACTTATGGTATAGTACTAAATGGAGAAAGTAAATTAAAAACTGTGTCCTCTTTGACGTGTGTACTTATACATACAAATAAAGCTATAAAGCAACATGGAAAAAAAGTGAAATCAGTGTTTTGGTAAATGGTGGAATAAGAAGGCAGGAAAGGTTTTGTTGTTTTGTGCTACTGTTCACTATTTTATAAAATTTTAATAAAATTTCACTTTATTAAAATTGACCCTTTTACCCTACACATAAAATTAATACTTTCCTTTAAATAGCACACTTCTGAAGGTAAAAGTTAGGAAAACAAATTTGAATAGTTAAAGTAAAGGAGAGTTGTAAGTTCATGTTTGTTTTTTAGCATAGTTATAATTAATAAAAAGAAGGCGGAATCTGGCAAATTAAGCATTCATTTCTCTTCATTTAGCCAGTTGAGAAACTCCGTCTTAGGTAAACTCTCTCCTTAGTGAAATAAATATTTTACTACTTTGTTCTTTATATTTCTCTTCAATCCTGTAGTCACCTGATCTAATAGGAAAATCTCAACTATAAATGACACAGTAAACATCCATAGGAAAATTTTAGTTAAATGCAGACATTTTTCTTGCTTTTCTTTTTTGTGGGTGGGGAAAACTGCCCCAGCTTGTAAATGTGGAAATATAATTTTAGAAGAGTCACTGTCCCTGTTCCCCTCCCAAAAGTTCTGTTTAGCTGGGTTTTGACATTTGAAACAGGATTGAAATTCCCACTTGTTAAGAATTTGTAAGCCACCAAATGAGAATGACAGGCTCAATAGATGCCATAGAAGGAACACTGAGCACAAGACTTAGTTCTTATGTATCCTTGTGGCATGACTCACATACAAGCATAATTAATTACAAGAGACAGCATCACCTGTTTAATTACAACTGTTATTTCCACACTTTGCCATAAGGCAAATTACAGGACAAATCTCTTAACAGTGAATTTTATCCCAAATGGAATGCCTTATAGTTTTGTCTTCTTGTAGGTGTTATCCCAGTTCTGCTTGAGCCATTTGGAATCAGAAGCAAGCTTTGCTTTTCTGTAAGAGCAAACTGCTCACTATGCAACTCACAGGTAGTCATGGCATAGAGATCTAGATATGGTTATAGTAAGTCAATAGGAAAAATAATAATAACTAAACAAAAATAAAACAAGATTACACAGACCAGGCAACTGAGAAACTTTAGCTTCATTGAGATTTATTACCCATTGATGATCTCATAGAAAGAGGCAATCTCTTCTTGGAGATAAATTTCAAGGGCCATCTTCAAAGAAACTAAATCACAAATAGAAAACATTCTCTGGAGAAAATCAAGAAAATGATTCCTATTGACATAATCATTTTGTCAGAGATAAGAAATCCTCATGTCCATCCAAAATTAGAACCTAGATTGAAATGTCAATAAAAACTACTCCTGGTGATACTGAAATACTGAACAAAATATATTTTAATAAGAACAAAGGTGCAAAATAGAATATTAAGTTTGAAAAAGGCTTGGCATTGTGGTCCACATTGAAGATGATGTAATACAAAAAATATTTAAGCATCCAATGATTTTTGTCATTTAAAATAAGAGGTTTGTGGCATACATTATTGATCAGTTACAAACATTTCCTCCTACATCTTTTATAAGAAACCTTCAGCTAGATTCCTTTAGCTATGTTTAGCTATGTGATGTTAAGAAATAATATCTCAAAGTTGTAAATAAAACAAAATAATTACTGCCTGTCTTCCAAGAGGATCTAATCATTTAGGAAATGTATCTTTGTTGTATTTACAATTTACTATATTAACTTGTAGAACATCAATAAGCTGCAAGGAATTTCTGTCTGGTAGAAAAGGTAACCCCTAAGGTTATAGCTTTATAGTCATCAAGTATATGAGTCAGTTTTACCAAATTTGGCAATTGCATTTCCCCATTCTTTCTTTCCTTGACCCTATATGTCTGTCACTCTCACTCAACTACTTTTGAACCAGCTTTACTATTTTGATGGCTCCCTCATTAAGGAGTTACATTTGACATGTACTCACTGTGATATACTCATGATGAGTCATGCTTTTAACCATTTAAAGTCTAGAATTTGACAGCAATCAGTCCGAAGAATTAATTCTGATGAATCTTGGACATTCATTATATTCTTGTATCACTTTGTCAGTAATTATTCTAGGAATAAGTATATAGACCAGTTTTAAAACATTAAAAAGAGTGCTGGTTCTTGTAGGATAAAAATAATTTTCTCTGAAACAAAGATAGATAGCCTATTTTCCTACCATCCTCTTTGGTATTGATTTGGATGATGTTGTTCAAACCTGAGGTAGCTGTCTTACAACCATAAGAGCAAACATTACTGAATACACTGAAGGTGACAGAACAGACAAATACAAGGAAGATCTGAATCATTGACAAATCACAGAGCTACATAACTAACCCCAAACCACCTGGTTCTGGGATGCCAGTTGAGTAAGCAACTAAGTCTTTATTATATATTATTAAATAAATGTCCTGTTACTTGCAGCTAAAAGCATTCCTGACAAATAGAAAATAACAGGGAAAAATGAAATACAACAATAAAGTCAACGCTTCCTCTCTGTGGGTTTCACAACCAAGGATTCAATCAATTATGGTTCAAACATATTTGAAAATAGTTGTGTCTATAATTAGCATTTATAGACTTTTTTCCTTGTTATTATTCCTTATACAATACAGTTTAACAACTACTTACATAACATTTTCACCATGTTTGGCATTATAAGTAATTTATAGATAATTTTAAATACACAGGAAGATGTGTGTAGGTTACATGCAAATACTATGTCATTTTATAGAAGTGATTTGTGCATCTGCAGATTTTGGTATCCTCAGAGAGTCCTGGAATAAACCTCCTAAAGATACTGAGGAATGATGGCATATTATTTGAGTTCTTAGTTGCTACAATGAAAATAATTCCAGAAATCCTTGTTTTTAATTTAATTTTATCCCCAGATTACAGTTACAGAACCTAGAGGCATATCCAAATTTACTCACTGTGGCAATGGAGCCTAACAGGTATAGGGGTATACTGAGAATAAATAGTTTATTACCCAGAAATTTGCTTGATTCATTTCAAATAGGATATTTCTGAACCATTTCTTGAATTAAGATTATTTATTTGGTTGGCTAGCTTTCTATCCTTGATTGTCTTGCTCTACACTCTCAATAGCTGCTCTACAACTCTTTTGGTCTGACATGCAGACCTTACAAGCACTCGTTTGTATTATTGCTGTTACAACAAAAGTGCCTTCACTGGATACTTTATGAACACTGACATCCCATTAATTCAGTTAGTTCAGAGTTTGCAGATGTAAATTACATTGTACTCTCTGTAATAAACTTGTTTACAGAATCTTGTGATGATTGTGATTTACTTCTCAAGGGTGACAGAATTCTTTGAATTTCCCAGAAATGGACATAAATTCTGATTAAACCATGAATATACTTTTGAATATGTATACTTTTTGAATATATTTTTGAACATTGTGAACCTGAAAGTATTTTTATAAAAGTATCAAATAATTTTTATCAATGCTCAAGTGAGATATATACCAGAGGTAGAAAGATATTTTTTTTAAATATTTATTTGTTTTAGTTGTACACAATGCCTTTATTTAAGTTTACATGGTGCTGAGGATCGAACCTGGGCTGCGCACATGCTAGGCAAGCGCTCTACTGCTGAGCCACAGCCCCAGCCCCTAGAAAGATATTTGAGAGATCATCTAATCCTACCTTTGGTTTGGAGTTGAAGAAACTGAGATTCAGGGGAATTTTATCATTGATCAATTAAAAATGCCAAGTGCTTCCCTGTTTTTAAAACCAGTGGAAAAAGAAGAATTAGCTTTAATCCTAACTTGATATGCTTAAGAAGTTTGGTGAGAAAGAAGCAAAATAAAAGATACCTCTAGAGTTTCAATTCTCAGTACAAACCTGAGACACTGTATGAGGACTCCCAGAGACCTTCAGGATAGATCTGACTAGCACTGGAAGGAACCAAGAATGTATAATCTGGGAACTACAAAGGTGACATTAATCTTTATGTATGGACTATAAAGTGTATGTTGTGTATGCAGATATGGCAGCTTACTCTAAGTGATATAGGCCTTCATTTGTGTACTACTCAGAAAGCATTAGAAACATGTGTCGCATCAAAATGAGTCCCAAATGCCAAGATCTCATTTGCCAATAGCTAATATGACACAAATTGGCCTTATTTTCCCTGTAGCACCAAACTCAGGTAGACACAGCAATAATACACACATTACTCTTGATCTCAATCTCATATTATTCACTTAGTGGCTAAGTTGCAACTACTCACCCTCCTACCCCAGTAATCCCACCACTAAAAACATACACTTTTCTCTTGCATAAGGTGGTGAATAACATGAAAATATAAGACTCCAACATATTTTTAAATGACCTTGAATTTTGGACCAGGAGAGATAAGCAGTCCCCACAGAATATTAAAATAAAGGCAGTTTGTGATTAAATAAATACAAACTAAAGTGGCAAACTCAAGTTGGCTTAACTCTTGGCATAGAAGAAATAAATTTAATATATGCATATATGTGTGTATGTGTGTGTATAATAAGTTATGAGTTATCATATACCTAGTTGAATGTTAACTCATAAATTTTACCTAGAGATGCAAAGAAAAAGAATATCAGCAGTCAACTAGGCCCTTGAAACTCAAAATGTGGACCCTGGACCAGCAGCACTAATATCACCTGGGAGCTTGTTATCAAACTTACTCTAGATCTGCTAAACCAAAATACATTTTAACAAATCCTCAGGTGGTGTACATGAAAATTTGAAAAGTGCCAGTTAGATTGACTTCTTTTGTACATTAAGTCACTGAGATCCAGAGAAATTAAATGATTTGTCCATCTCTTAGACTTCATATATTTTCATAAGAATTGCAGAAGTAAAAGTGACTCCATTTTAAATGAAAAGGGCGTGTTACATTATGGGAAGATTCACAGAAATAAAATTTTAAGGAAAGCAGCTGAAAAATAAATATGGATTAAGAGATTAATTATGTTATTCTTTGTCAGTGGAATTGTACTTTATTTTCCATTTTTAGTTGAAATGTGGTCAATTGTGACCAGGAAACACCTTAAATTACAACTCCTGCTCCTCGGTCCTGTAATTCATACATCATGTAAATGTAGTAAGTTTGAGAGTATCAGATCACAAACTCAGGCATGCCAGATATGGAACTTTATTCTTCTATAACTCAACTTAACCTCTATCTTGAACCTACTCCTTCCCCAAACCTTAATCATAGGTAATTTGGTGTCCCTTTCTTTTCTCCTATATTATGTCAAAGTTTTAATGGCTCTTCAAGCATGTCAATAACTTAAGGAGCAAAGGGACCGACACTCTGCTTCTTATAGGATCCTCAGAAATATCCATCATGCCATTTGGTCTATGGTCATTATTCATGTGGAATGTTCAGTGTCAAGCTAAGTCCTTATTACAGTCTGTATACCACCTCTGTGGGCAGGTTAATTCTGAAACTTGTCACAAACTCAAATGTTCCCAAACTCCAGGCAGATAAATGATGAGTGAAGCAGGCTGTGGCTACATGGAAAATTCAGATCCCATATAAAGTAGACAGCTGATCCTTAGCCCCACTGGCTGGTTTCAGTCCAGAATGTCAACACTTATGGATATTTACTAGCCCATAAGTATCCCCTTCTGGTCTGTATACTCTCTTAGTGCTGGAAAATCTCAATTCACTTGCCTTCAAACCCTAGTGTAGTCTCTGGTATTCGTTCATTTATATCCATTCATTTATTCATTCAACAAATAGAAATTAAGGACCCACCACATTCTAGGCATAAGAAAAATGGTTTTGACTACATTAGAGCTTACATTATTAAATGAGTAGAAATTGGCACTAAATAAGCTACAAATAAACAAATTTTTCATCCATTGTGAAAAATTAAGAAGAGCCATATTATTACAGGGTTAATGAAATCTCTGGGGTGAGTTTATGTGGCTGCTCTGCTAGGAGTTCTAAAGAATCAGGTTTTGTTTTCTGAATCTATCCTATTCAGGCCATGTTTTGGCATTTCCTAAGTTCATTACTGATTTAACAGATCATGGGACTCAGTGGCTGAGTTGGTCACTGTTCGAGGCATTAGCAGTCTTACACTTAGGACTCTGTGTCCTAAGAGTACCTAGGATAGTAGCATTTTCAATCATCTCCCTGTCAGTTGCCATAAATTCTTGTCAGCCCAATATGAAAAAAAAAATGTGTCCAGAATAATAGTAGAAACTCAGGCAGCTACTCTCCATCTCATATTTGCCTTGAACAGGGTAACCTGACATTTCTCTAACCAGTGCTAACTCTTCCTTTCATAACACTTTCCATCTATCCCCATTTCCAAGAGAATAAAAAAATTTAGCCTACCTCTGTGTGAGTAATAATAGTGGGAGGAGAACAAGTCCAGTTATTCTTCAAAGTTCAGTAATTATGTGTCTTGATATCATGTTGTTTACTGTATTTATTGCCAATAATTTTAGTTGTTCTTAGTAGGCCCATGGCTTGCCTTTCACCCATTTAATTATTGCCAATTGTGTCCCAAAAGTATGGTAGAACTGACTTAGAACAGATAGCCAATATTCAACTATGAAACAGAAACCCCAAGGTCATCAACAGGCCTAAAAGCCAGTGTACTTTTGATTTGCAACCACAGTATTCCTATGAGTAGCCTTGCAGAATCTCAGTTTTGTACTTTTCTTATGACTTAGTGTTTTTATTTGTTTTTGTTTGATGATAAAATAAGACACGGTTTCCATTACTAAAGCAACAACAAAAACTGAATTCTTCCATTTTGTTTTCCAGACAGCTTGAAAAATGTTAGACTTGGCTTATCTTCAGCAATTGACATTGCATTTATGTTGTGTAGGCAGAACATAAGTAGACTTAGGAAAGGGAGTCAGAGAAAAGGAGTTTTTCTCTCATATAAAATCCTAGTATGAACAAGTATCCAGGGATAGCTCCAGACAAAATAATAAATTAACTAAAGATTTTTCTTAAAGATATACTCATATCTCCTATAGGCTTCTCTTTCCCTTCCTTACTCTTTTTTCACTTTATGTTTCCTCAAGGACTTGGAGTAAAGCTACGAATCTCATTTCTGGGAATCACAACTAAAATTTATATTAATCACTAAGTATGGGCTGAGTTGGCCACTGTTAGAAGCATTAGCAGTCCTACAAGAGTCTCACAAAAAAAAGACTCAAAGTTCCACAAGACTCAAAGTCAGGATAATAATAAAAATAATGCTCATTATTTCAACAAACATTTTTGTGCACCTAATATGCTAAGCACTGGACCATGATAAACCAAACAAAGCCCCTGCCTTCATTAAACTTACATTTTAATAACACAAAAGCTTATAAAAACAAATATATAATATAATGTTAGGTAGCAATAGATGGGAGATAGGCCAATTTACAGTGGCCAAGGAAAGTCTTTTCTGAAAAGAAAATACTTGAGGGGAAGCCTGAATAAAACAAAAGAATAAGCCATGTGTAATCTGAGTATCTGGTGTAAGGAGCATTCCAGTGAGAGAGATCAGTATAGAAAAAGTCCCTGAGCTGGAAAATGTGTGTATAGGTGAGTGCCAACAAGAAGGAAGCAAGGAATGGAAGAATGCAATAGGAAAGATCAGATACAGGCTGAAACCAAATCACACAGGGCTATGAGGCCATGGTAAAGACTTTGGATTTGGTTCAAAATGTGATGGGAAGCCAATGTAGGGCTTTCAGTAATGGAGTGATAGGATCTGATTTTAGAAAAGATCCTTCATACATCTATGTGGAGAATAGACCTTGGGCAAGAGTGCTTGTGAGGATACCTGTTAGGAAGCCATTGTAGCTCTTCAAAAAAGAGAAGATGGTGGCTTGGACTGGAAAGGATGGCATTGATTATAACATAATCAAAGTTGACATTTATTGACCATGCACTGGCTAAGGGTTCTATGAATATTCTCCTCATAACCACCCATCATCAGTAGACCCTATTTACCAAGGAGGAATCTAAATTTTTTAAAGGGGAAATAACATCTACAAGGTCACACAAGTAATAATAACAGAACCTAAGCTCATATATATTTATGTAACTCAAGGTTCAGAGCTATTTTGCCCCCAAAGTACTATATGGGCAATAATTACTGGTTTGGGGCTTATATTTGAGGTAAAATAATTATATTTCAGATTTAAAAAGAGTACCATCATATGTTAATCACAACCAAGGAAGGAGTAGAAAGGTTAGCACTAGTGATTAAATTAGGGCCAGGCAATCCTATTTTTCGAAAGGGCTACTTAATAGTGAGAGAGAGCCTCTACAGTTAAAGATTCTTAGAACCACACAAAGATTTTTGGAGGCTGTTAGAAGCCAGGAAATGCATTAAAATGAATACAACTGTAAGACTGTACTCCTTCTCTTTTGGCCATGAATCAGGCTTATGCAGCTTGTCACTCTGATTCTCAAAGGATTGGTTTCTGAAGTATCTTAAGTTCTTATGAGAAAAGGAGAAGGTGGGACACGTTGGAACACACTTCCTTGATGGGTTGGCCTTAGAAGCCTGAGTGAGAATTGACTTTGAGAGAACCAACAGCTGACAGGGCTATTTCCCACCAAGTGAGAGTTTAATAAACAAAATCACAATTAGCCCCAACTTGGCTTCAGTGTTTTTGAGAATGACATCCAAGATGGCATAATTGCTTAGGAGAAAATCACAGCCTGGTTTGCAGTTGGAATTATTAGGTTGGTGGCAGCTGTTGCTCACTCATGGTTGAACTGCTCTGTCATTAGATTTTAGAATAGGGTAACACAAAGGGAGAGGATGATACCATTGGCTTCCTAAGCTATTGAGCAAATAAGAGCTCAAGGAAATCTTATTTCTGGTCAACTGAGTACTTATTACACATGGTCAGCAGTGTGTTACTTGACATATAAACCATGTTGGGTGAGGAGGGAGGGAGAAGTGTGACTTCATCCTTGCCCTCAAGAGGCTTACAATATTACTAACATTCGGGAGAAATTAAAAATACAAAGCTGGGCAATTATCAATGTATTGCTTCACAACTCCAAATCCACATTTCTTCACCTTGGTTTGTGATACTAGAGCTGGTCCCTGTAAACATTTCTCCTTTGAGAACTGAATCAGCATTAGGAGTAGACAATAGAAGGCATGGGAGCTTCATGTCCTCTTCCTGATGTGTTTAGTTTCTTGTTCGTTTCTGAATCACATGGAAGCCAGTCATATA
The DNA here is from genome assembly GCA_025594165.1 of Tamias sibiricus. Classification (NCBI taxonomy): domain Eukaryota; kingdom Metazoa; phylum Chordata; class Mammalia; order Rodentia; family Sciuridae; genus Tamias; species Tamias sibiricus. Next base: position 22,448,580 of record CM046667.1, on the reverse strand, counting down.
CAGATCAGTGAGTTCACCCCTCAGTAAGTTTGGACAGCAACACCACAGGGGACTCTTCCCAGCCAGTTTCAGTGACATTCTCAGGGGCAGCTTCTCAGCAAGTCCCACTGGCAGCCCAAAGGAGATTTTTCCAGAGTGTTTTAGTGGCACTCATGGTCAGCTTCTTGGTGAGTCTCACCAGCACCCTGCAGTGAGCTTCCAACTAAGTTTATTTGGTACCCCATCCCCTGTCCGCAGCACCTCCATGAAGTTCTCCACTATGCAGAGGGCCAGTGCCACACCCTCTCCACTGAGGTCTGCATCATAGCCTTGGCAAGAGCTGAGGGAAACTCTTCCACATGTGTTCCTACCTTAGGTATTCTGCCTCAGCCCTAGAGGTCTCATCTATCCTCACACTCTTTAGACATTCTTTACCCCTTAGTAGTTAATTTTCAGTTGTTTGTTAATAATTCTTTGCATTAATTTCTCTGTGTTCTAATTATGATGTGACTTTTGACTTTGAATGAAGCCTGGGTGATGGAAATGTAAGAGAATATAAATGCAAAACTGGGGTATAAATGATAAGAGATGATTTATGAATTTAGAAATGTAGGGTTTGATATGGACTGTTGAGTCAAGACAGGGCTGTATGGAAGAGCTATAACCTTAACAGTATCCACTCTTACAGAAGAAGAGAACTCTCAATTCAGAGTGCAAACATGTTTGTGTGGGGGAGAGAAACAGAGACACACACAGAGAGAGACAGACAAAGACATGTAGATAGGACACAGAGAGAGAGAGAGAGACATGGAGAGAAACACAGAGAAACAGGGACAGAGAGAGAGGAAGACGGGAACAGGGATCACATTGAAGGATTAGTTCATAAAGTAGTGGGGAGTAATTTTAGAAGGAAAAATAGATTAAAATTAACCAGTTACTTAATTAAACAAATGTTAATTGAATACCTACTACATATCTGGTTCTAAATGTATGTTTACAGAGGTGAACTAAGCACATGAAGGGGTCTGCCATTGTGGGGTTCATGGTCTAGTAGGGGGCAGAGTTGAAGGCAGGAGAAAGACAATAAACAATAGACATGATAAACACATTGATACAGTGGAGATTAGTAAATGAAATGGAAAAAAGAAGTAGAGTGGGGTGTGTATTAGTTTTCTCCTGTTTCTACAACAAATTACCTAAACCAGTGGCTTAAAACAACACAAATATCTTATGTTTCAGTTTTATAGTCTGAAGTCCTCAAATCAAGATATGAGCAGTCAACATTTCTTCTGGGTGCTTTAGGGGAGATGTGTTTCCTTGAATTTCCCAGCTTCTCCTTGACACCTGCTTTCCTTTGTTCATGACCTCTTTCTCTGTCTTCAAAACTAGCAAAGTATCATCTTCAGATCTGTATCTTCTTTGAAGTGTGTTTCCATGTCAAATCTTCTCTGACTCTGGCCCTTATGCCTCCTTTGATAGAGGTCCTTGTGATTACATCAGGCCCACCTAGGTAATCTCATATAATGTCCACATCTCAAGATCCTTAACTTGATCACAACTTCAAAGTCTCTTTTGCCATGTAAGAGAACATTTTCGTAGGTTCTTGGATTAAGAATGTGAACAACTTTGGGTGGCAAGTATTCTGCCTACCACAGAAAGGTTGCAATCTTGAACAGGAGGTCATAGCAAGTTTCATTTTAAAAGGTAATATTTGAGCAAAAACATAAGGGTATGACCTAGGAATATATACTTATGGAGAATGTTCTCAAAATAAATAACACCAGTGCAAAGGAACTAAGATTCAAGGGTTTCCTAGTGTGTTCAAGGAAGAAGAAGTCCAGCACAGCTGTCAAAGTGAGTTGGGGAGAGTGCCTCACAGAATGCAGGGAGCCAGATCATTGGGGTGAAGAACTGGGGTGGGGACATTGAACAAAAGAGGATAGTGATCTGCCTTACATGTAAAGGCTCATCCTGCCTGCCAAATTGAGAGTAGACCATAGGAAAACAAAGGATTAATCAGGAATAAGTTATTGGAATGCTGTGTGGAGAACGCGGAGACAAAATTCATCCTCAACAAGAAAGAGGGCCAACACCTACTCACTGTGGACATGGAATGAACAAAAACACAGCTGGGGTCCTTGGAGCTGAGTATTTTCCATCCCTGTAATGAATACAGGGCTCCTGGAATGTTAGATTAAAGAAGCATGTTTCATTTTATGAAGAATCATAAAATATTTGAGCAGGGCATAAATATGTTCATATGTGCCTAAAAGTCATTCTTTCATTGAGATGACAATAAGCAATCTGTCTCACTAAACTAAAATTCAAATGTATGCATTCCCTGATACCTCTTGCTAAGTATTAGTAGGATCTGAAATGTCTAACATGTGCAGGACTTGTGATAATGGCTTCTTGGCTGTTGCAATTTTATTTTTAATTGCAAACACCTGACACTTCAGATGGTTCCTTTTCCTCAATTAACCTGATGCTATTTAAATAAGGAATATGATGCTCATAGCCAAGAAAAGATTTTTTTAAT
>CM046667.1:22414419-22445962 GCA_025594165.1 Tamias sibiricus | reverse complement strand
CTAATCTAAAGGTGAGCATGCATCTTGCTCCCAACCACTCAACAGCAGTAAGACTAATTTCTGTATAATGCACATTTCATATTGGCTCTTAGACATCTCTCTCTACACCCACACCTCTCCCCAAAGTCTGTTTGCATATTGAAAAAAATGACATGTACACATGTTATTTATTTCTGAGATTGCCTTTGAGAACATTTCATTTGGCTACCCATGCTTATAGCTTCTGAGACGGTTTATGCCAGGAGGAGTTAATTAAATACAATGCATCCTGGGGCTCAAGAACTGAAAGCCTAATGAGAGTCAATGTTTCATAAGAGACTACTTAAATTGAAACAGTGGCAGAATTACCTAAAAACTCCCAATGAACCTTCAAGCTTGATATGTTCCTCATTTCGGGGTTTTTTTTTTTTTTTTTTTTTTTTTTTTTTGGTCAGATAAAACACACAATCCATTGCAGCATACAATTCTGCATTTGTGGATGCCAGAATCTCTTCGGTTAGCTTCAGGAAGTCAATTTGAGATGAAATTTATTTCGATGGCATTTTAGATATTGTTGTGTCTAATAATGACAATGACAGCATATGGAAGCTGGCATAATAGATGTGCACAAGCTGCTGGGGGGAAAAAAGACCCCAAATTTCATAAGAAAATGTTCATTATCCTTCACCAGCAGCATATAAGATTGAAATTTATTCCTACTGATGGCTTGCAGCCCAAAACACTCGGCCATTTGCAAGGCGCACAGATTACACTACTTTGGAAATCACCCAATTCAGAAGGGTGCAGGCATGCTTATGTTTTCTGGTTAGAAATTCATAGTTCTATATCTGCTTCAAGTTTTCCAATTGTGTCAATCTCTCTGGGATCAACTAGAGTTTCATAGGCAACACTGAAAACAGCCTAGGGAGGGTTAGCAGGCACTTCAGAGGAGAAAGCAACAGTGATGTTATATTTGCAAAAGTGTGTGTACGTATCTCCTATAGCATTGTATTATTTATACATCCCACCGTCTGTCCCCTTTGTCAGAGAATGAGATAGTCACCAGATTCTCCTTCCCCAGGATGGAGACAGGATAAAAACTGATGGCAAAGCAGAGGCAGGCACCCTGTGATGACTCAAATGTCCCTGAGACAGTGTAAGAGAAGCCCCACCCCCATTTTGGCTATTCCCACATGGGTTTCTGCTCAAAACACAGTTTTCAATCTCCTAGTCTACCAGTCCAATTTATTTAATAAGGAAGTGCAATTTAATTAAAGCAATGTGTTCTTCTAACACCATTCAATTTTACTGTAATTTTCTTTCTCATTGTTAGCCTGTGGCAGTCAGCTAAGTGTGTAGGGGATTAGCGTTAGCATATTTAGATTTATGCAAATAAATATACATTATAGAGATAAGATATATTAGAATGCCATCATTGGATAGCAAATGCGATTCTTCTTTATTTGCAAATTACAAAGTACCACTTTACTACCATTTTGAAACATTGATACTCTTCATACTTAACTTTTAAATTGCAAATATAATATAAATCATTAGCCATAACAGTTTAATAAAATATAATATGATAAAATAGATCATTTGTGACTCTATTAATAAACTCAATTGTATATGAATTACTTCAGGGAAGGGGAAAATAGCTTTCTCAATGATTTAAAATCCTTTCATCAGTTACCTTTACCCTATTAATAGGCCCATGCCTGAATTGAAAGCTAACCTGAACTCTATATATGCCAGGAACAGATAAAACATTCCATCACTTCTCAAATTTTAATATACATAAAAATCACCTAGAGATTTTGTTAAGATAAAGATTCCAATTCAGCAGATCAGAGATGGGATCTGAAATTCTGCCTTTCTAACAAGCTCTGAATGATGATACTGGATCCCAGGTAGAGAACCCCCATCCATATAAGGAGGCTCCATCCAGGACTGAGCTTCTTATTGGAAACTTTCTCAGTCTTTTGACTCATATGCAATGTTTTGGCTGTTTTTGTAGGAGTCTTGCATGGGTTCAACCAAGGAATCATGCCTATAGGCTAGTATTGAAGTCCCAGTTGCAACAAGGTAGTCTGGCAAGCATATTTCTCCCAAAAACCAGTGTGGTATTTCTTTCATAAAACTGCACAAGATTAGTTCTAATTTGCTGATTTGGGGAAGTAGCTCTGAACCACCACTAGTGTGTCACTGATATTTGGGCAATATGACTTTCAGTTTCCAGTGCCCAAGGGTGGCAGAGTAGGCCTTAGGAATTAATTACCCTATGTGTCCTGCTGCTGGTATCCAGGGCGATCCCCCAGTCACCCTGTGTCACAGCCTTCAAAAGCCCATGTATAAGGGGTAATCAAAAGGAGGTCTTGTCTGTGTTCTGAGGGCTTTTGAAACTATTGCTATAATAACAACATTAAATCCATGTCCTTTCTTGCCTCTGATTAATGTGGTAACACTGTACTCTCCAAGGTCAACCTCAAGACATGGGGGAGGAAAGATAGGTACACCTGATACAAATAGGATGACTCTTCCTTCCCAGTCCATGAGTACATCACCTATCTTCCACTCTTAACCCTGCTGGTAGTGGTATGTACATAGCAAGGGCTTAGGAAACAGTAAGAAACTGTGTCCTAGGATTTCATTGATGATGGATCAAAGAGTTCAAGAGAAGACATGGTTAGTTGATGTTGTACCTTGCAACATCAATGTTGTACCACAAATTCAGGGTGGTAAATTTAATATGGCCAGAAAATCACTTATTCAACACGTTCCTGAATACACTGAATAAAACTGTGCATTTTTAATAATCAACAAAGCACAGTTACAATATCTAAGAGTCACAGGAAGCAGGATGGATGACATACTGTTAATATATAATGATGTCACCAGTATTATATAAATGACATTAGGGAATTGTGAGGGCAAGCAAATATGTAATGCTTTAATACATTTTCCTAGTTTGATTTGTTTGGAATTTTTAAATCTCAAATAGATAATAATTTTTTTTCTCTTTTAGCAATTTTATGCTTTTATTAGTGCAGTATAATTAAACATCATATTGGTGTCCATTTTGACATAATTGTACATGGGTAGGATGTAATTCAATCTACTTCAGTCAACAGTACATTTCCCTTCCTACTCACTCCCCATTTCCCTTCCTCTACTAGTCTTCCTTCTATTTATTGTTTTATAAAATTGGTGTTTTATAGATATACATAAAGGTGAAATTCACTATGGTATATTCATATATGTACATAGCAAAATTTGTTCAATTACATTCCACTGTTCTTCCTCCCTCCCCCTCTATTCCCTGCCTCTGCTTCACTGATCTACCTTCTATTTTCATGGGATTCCCCATACATATTTTCCCATAGTTTTAGAATGTTTTTTTTCTTTAACTGACAATATCCACCAGGTCATGTTACCTAAGGAAAAATTCCCATCTCAACTTAGTAGCAAAACGTTGGATCAAAGACTTGATGACTCTTCTAAATATTTTGAATATTTCTCATCAAAGGCATTAACAAACAGAGAAATTTGTTTTGTTCCTTCATTTCCCCCAAAAATAGGTCTCTGGGAATTTCATTTATAAGGGAATGATTTCATCTGCTGTCTTTCATTAAAAGAGGTGAAAGCCATTTACATTCTCAAAAGTGTGAAATTGAATCCCAAATTCCAAAAACAATTTCTTTATCTGAAACTTTATGAAAATAAGCTAGCATTTTTCAGTTCATCTTCCTCAACTACTATTGATAGTGTGAATTGGAAGCTCTAAATAGAAGCCATTGAACTGCATTGCAGTATAATATTAAGTGTGAAATAATGACATTTATTTATAAAAATGCTATACAACAATTCTACCCACATTCAAAAGGAATTACTTTCTGTTATGAAACTGAAATTAAATTAAATATCAAAATCAGAAGATTCAAGGCTGAATTCTGCCTTGTAACTCACAATGTGAAATATAAAACCTGACACTTCATGTTTTTGCAAAGTAAAGGTATCTGCTTTCCAGATCCAAGGCAAAAGAAATGTGAAATAAAGTAATTAATAATAAATAATATATATTTTCAATTTGCATTTCTTATGCATGAGTAAAATATAAACTCATCAGTATAACTGTGTTTATCATGTTATCTACTTACCCCACATTTCAGTAAAAACAAAAAAAAAATTGCTAGCAATTGATTATGCAAACACCTGCCCTGCTTCACTGATTTATCTGCATAGTCTGTGTCTGTACTTGAATTTATAACTCATACAATAACTATTCAACAAATGGTGGTTGAGCTGAATGCATTGAGAACACTGTTGATGCTATGGTTTATTCATTGAATTTTCTTTTGATTTCTGATATCTCAGTCCATAAATAGAGAAATAGCAAAACATTAGGCACAAAGCAAGCACTCAATAAATGCTTGTACATCAGAATTTCAAGTTTTGGTATAGCATAATAAAATACTTTTGGATTTAGAGGTAGCACTCAGAATAGAATGTTAATTATCAGAAGGCCAATAAAAAATGTTGTCAATTTATCCACATGAGTAAATAAAAATTAGTAAAAATTCATTGAAAGGCCCAGTATTTCTCAAACAGTTTTTTTTAAAGTGCACTCCAAATCATTGTGTAATCTAAAGGAGCACATTGTACTTCTGTGAGTGAAACACCAAGGTGACACTTTTGTAAATCCCCCCAATTCCTCTTACAAGCATCCCTTTTTTCAAATTTTAATGTAACAACATAGTTATATTGGGACAAATACTTTGCTTGTTGAAAACCTTATTTTTCTCTGTCCCAATTTATTAATTTTCTCCTATTGTTTGCCTCAAATCCTTTTCTGAAATGAGGTAAGATGTAAATATACCCATTCCTAGTAAGAGAAGATACAGGCTATGCCATGATCCTAAGCAACTTAATTAAGATTAACACCATTTCATGTAAGCAATTTCTGTGTGGTTTTATTTTTGTAAATATATTTCTAATGAAGAATTTTAAATCATTTTCTGGTATTTACTTTGGTACACAGAAAACACAAAGTTATTATCTCATCTGAGTTTAATGTAATGAAGCATAAATAAAACCAAACAAAAGCACAAACTAAAAAATGAATCAGGCCATAGAAACAGAGTCTGCAATTCAAATTTAGTATTTGCCCAAGTTTAAAGTATGCATTATATACCTTTCAAAATCAAAGATATAGTTGATAAGCTCCACCAGTGGTAGAAAACTTCCCCCAAAAAGAAGGAAATTAAAAACTAATTTGGGCCTCAGGATGGAATAAAAAAAAGGACTGTAAGAGAAAATAAAAAACTTACAAATGAATTCAATCATACCTTTAACAAATATGGTGGAGCAGCTCTGTTTTGCTCAAGGTGCCAGGGACACAAGGAATACATCAGATTCAGTCCTTGTCCTCACAGAGCCCATATGCTGGTGAGTGAAACACTGATGGACAATTAAAAACTAAACAAATATAATAAGGTTTGGGTAAGTCTGTACAGAAATTAGGGTAAAGAGAATGATTGAGAGGAGGAAACTATTTCAGTCAGGGTAGTCGCTTAATGCTCTAGCTAGTAAAAGGGAAATTTTGAGCTGAGGACTGAATAAAATGAAGGAGTAAGCAATGTAGGGATCTGAAGGAACACATTCAAGGAAGAGAGTGCAGCAAGAGCAAAGGTCCTGATGCACGAGAGAGCCAGGAATGTTTCCATGTGGCTCAAATAGAATGAACAAGGAAGAAAGAAGCTAGAGATAAGGTCAGAGACACTGTAGGAGCTACATCATACAGGAGTGTGGCAGTTTTGTTGTTGTTTATAATGGCCACAAATTCTTTCACATTTCTGTCCTCAAGAAGTGAGGTCTAAAAAAAAAAGATGGTAGAATGAGATGGATATCATCACCCTAAGTGCATGTATGAAGTCACGAATGGTGTGAATATACTTTACATACAACCAGAGATTTGTAAAAATGTGCTCTATATGTGTAATATGAAATGTAATGCATTCTGCTGTCATTTATAACAACTTAGAATAAAAAAAAGAAGAGGTCTATATTCCCCATCCTTGTATCTGATAAGCTTTTGGTTTCTTCATTCAATATAGTACTGTGAAAGTGACAATAGATGCTTTTGGAGTCAAGGTGATAAAAAGCCCATCAAGCCTATGTCTGGTTTCTTGGGTGCTCACTCTGAGGAAAGCCAGCTACATAGAGGGAGTCCAATAATATTGAGACTGTCATGCTTGAGAGGCCACCTATGGATGTTCCAGTCAAAAGTTCCAGTCAAAATTCCCAGTTGAGTCTGGCCTTTCAGCCACCCTGCCAAGGAGTCAGACATGTGAATGAAATTGTCTTGGATCTTCCAGGTCAACCAATGGAGTCCTGCTGAGCGACCTCAGCTGATAACATGATAAGCAGAAGAACCAACCCGCCAAGACTGCCCAGTACCTAAGTTATCTTGAAATAATTGTTCTTAGAGCCACTGAATTATGAAGTTATTTACTATACATTCATAGTTGCTGGATTTGGGCTATAGTAAAAATTTGTTTCCAGGGCTGGGGTTGTGGCTCAGTGGTATGGTAGAGTGCTTGCTAAGCAAGTGTGAAGCACTGGGTTCAATTCTCAGCATCACATATAAATAAATGAATAAAATTAAGGTCCTAAATTTTTTTAAAAAATTTGTTTCCAATCTGAGTTCACAAGCCATTGAAGAGTTTCTTCTTAATTTATTTTTTATTTATAATAATTACAATTCATAGTGCACATATATAGCATCTTTTTACATACAACTGTTTGTATACAAAGTATATTCGTACCATTCAGGTCTTCAATCATGCTTTTAGGATAATGATATCCGTCTCATTCAACCACCTTTTTTTTTCTTTTCTCCCCCTCCCTCCCGTCTTGCTCCCTCCTTTCCCCTCCCTTCCCATTGACCATTCTAGTGTTCCTCTAATCCTCCTATGTACCCCCATCCAACAATACTGTGATCTAGCCTCCTTATATCAGAGAAAACATTCAGTATTTGGATTTTTGAGATTGACTAATTTCACTTAGCATTATATTCTCCAACTTCATCCATTTACCTGCGAATGCCATTATTTTATTCTCTTTTATTGCTGAGTAAAATTCCATTGTGTATATATACCACATTTTCTTTATCCACTCATCTACTGAGGGACATCTAGGTTGGTTCCATAACCTAGCTATTGTGAATTGTGCTGCTATAAACATTGAAGTGGCTGTGTCACTGTAGTATGCTGTTTTTAAGTCCTTTGGGAATAGACCCAGGAGTGGGATGGCTGGGTCATAGGGTGGTTCCATTCCCAGTTTCCCAAGGAATCTCCATACTGCTTTCCATAACGGTTGCACCATTTTGCAGTCCCACCAGTAATGTATAAGTGTGCATTTTTCCCCACATCCTCTCCAACATTTATTGTTGTTTGTGTTGTTGATAGCTGTCATTCTGACTGGAGTGAAATGAAATCTTAGAGTAGTTTTGATTTGCATTTCTCTAATTGCCAGCAATGTTGAGCATTTTTTCATGTATTTGTTGATTAATTGTGTATCTTCTTCTGAGAAGTGTCTTTTCAATTCCTTAGCCCATTTATTGATTGGGTTATTTGTTTTTTTTTTGGTGTTAAGTTTTTTGAGTTCTTTATATATTCTAGAAATTAGTGCTCTATCTGATGTGCACATATTAAATATTTGTTCCCAATTAGTTGGCACTCTATTCACCTCACTGATTGTCTCCTTTGCTGAGAAGAAGCTTTTTAGCTTAAATCTATCCCATTCATTAATTCTTGGTAATAATTCTTGTGCTACAGGATTCTTATTAAGGAACTTGGGGCCTAATCCGATATGTTGGAAATTGGAGCTTACTTTTTCTTCTATTAGGCGTATTGTCTCTGGTCTAATTCCTAGGTCCTTGGTCCACATTGAATTGAGTTTTGTGCATGTTGAGAGATAAGGGTTTAATTTCATTTTGTTGCATATGGATTTCCAGTTTTCCCAGAACCATTTGTTGAAGAGGCTATCCTTTCTCCACTGTATATTTTTGGCGCCTTTGTCTAATATAAGATAGCTGAAATTATATGTATTAGTCTCTGTGTCCTCAATTCTGTACCATTGGTCCACCAGTCTTTTTTGGTGCCAATACCATGCTGTTTTTGTTACTATTGCTCTATAGTATAATTTAAAGTCTGGTATGGTGATGCCACCTGCTTCACTTTTCTTGCTCAGGATTGCTTTAGCTATTCTGGGTCTCTTATTTTTCCAGATGAATTTCATGACTGCCTTTTCTATTTCTTTGAAGAATGACATTGGGATTTTGATTGGAATTGCATTAAATCTGTATAATGCTTTTGGTAGTATGGACATTTTGACAATATTAATCCTACCTATCCAAAGCAAGGTAGGTCTTTCCATCTTCTGAGTACTTCTATGATTTCTTTCTTTAGTGTTCTATAATTTTCGTTATAGAGGTCTTTCACCTCTTTAGTTTGAGAAAAACAAACTAATAATAATGAGATTTGATTCACAGTTTTGAAAAGCCATTTTGGGTGGAAACATGGGGAAAATCTTCTTAGCATGGGATTTGGAAATGATTTTCTTAGATATAAAACCAAAAGCATGAGCATCAAAAGAAAATAAGAATTTTTTATCAAAATTTAAAAAAATCTTTAGTGCATCAAAAAGACACTATCAAGTAAGGAAAAAACACCCCACAGAATGGAGAAAAATATTTTCAAATTATATATATAATAAGGACTTGTTTTAGTCAGGTTTTTCATCCCTATGACCCAAAGACCTGACAAGAACAATTAGAGGAGGAGAAGTTTATTTGGGGCTCATGGTTTTAGAGGTCTCAGTCCATAGACAGCAAACTCCATAACTCAGTGCTGGAGGTGGGGCTGAACACCATGGCAGAAGAAAACACATCAACACATGTCAATCAGAAAGCAGGGAGAGCTCTGCTCACTGGGGACAAAATATAAACCCAAAAGGCCCAGAACCCCAGCAACCTACTTCCTCCAGCCACATTGTACCTGCTCACAGTTACCATCCAGCTAATCAATTCAAGTGCATTAATGCACTGATGAGGTTAAGGCTCTTATAACCAAATCATTTACTTTTAAACTTTCTTGCATTGTCTCACATATGATTTTTGGGGGGACACCTCATACCTAGATCATAGCAAGGACTCAGCAATAAATAACAAATAACCCAATTTAAAAGATTAGCAAAGGACCTTAATATACATTCCCCAAGTGAAATATCACTTTATAGTCATTATTATGACTACATCAAAAAAAGGAAAATAACAAATATTGGTAAGAACGTAGAGAAACTGGAACTCTCATGCACTCCTGGTGGAAATTAAAATATGGTAGCCACTGTGGGAAACAGTTTGATAATTCCTAAAAGAGTTGAACTTAGAGTTACTATAGTATCCAACAATTCAATTCTTAGGCATATACCCGAATGAATTGAAAATAGGGATTCAAAGGGATACTTGTACAGCAATATTCATAGCAGCATTTTTTACAGTGACAAAAAGGTAGGGAAAAAAAACAAATATTCTGACATATACTACACATGGATGAACACTCAAGACATTATGGTAAGTGAAATAGCCAGAAACAAAAGGGCACATATTGTATGAAATTCATAGAGACAGTGAGAAGAATTATGGTTTCCAGGGACTGGGGTAGGAGAGAATGAAAAGGTAGTGTTTAATGGGTACAGTTTCAATTTGGGTTGATGAAATTATTTGGGAAAATGGTGGTAGTAATTGTTGCACAGCACTGTAAGTATAATTAATGCCACTGAATTGTACACTTAAAATGGTTAAGACAGAAAATTTTATGTGTCTGTATATTTTACCATGATTTTTAAGGCAGGAGCTAGAGATGAGACAGCAAATAAGACTTAGAGGGAACATCCAGGAAAGTAGGACAAAATCCTGAGGGTATATGGTGCCCATGAAACAAGAAGAGAATGAACACAGTTTGAAATGCTGCTGAAATGGTGGATAAGATGAGAGCTGATAACTGGCCATTGCATTCAGCAATGTGGAGGAGATGGGTCCTTGAAAAGAGGAGTTTCAGTAGCACAGTGGGGACTAAAGGCTTAACCCAGACTAAAATGGGTTAAGAGGAGAATATGAGCTGGGGAAGTGGAAACAAAGAGTATTAAGTAATCTTTCAGGGGGTTTTGCTGTAAAGAGTAATAGAGAAGTGGAAAAGAAGGAATGATAGCTCTAGAGAGGGCCTTTTGATACTACACTGTTTGTTACTAGAATGTAAATCTCAGATAAACCAAGAGATGTGATTTTATGTCAAATAGAAACCTACTCTCCATAAAAAATAAAAGGCTGACAGTGAACACTAGAAAGCAAACAAAACACTAAAATAACTAGAAAGAATTGTGAACTAATTCTTCTAATTAGCAACAGAATTCAGCCCTTTCCTAAAAGATGGGCCTATTTCCACATCCACGTTTAAACAGACAAGTGGAAAATGTGGAAATGACTCAGGGAAAATCATGACTATGAGAAGCTTTGATAAGCTAGAAATGGAGAGGAACAGGGAGAAAGGAAGGAAGGAGGGAAGGAAGGAAGGAAGGAAGGAAGGAAGGAAGGAAGGAAGGAAGGAAGGAAGGAAATATTTAATAATACTTTCAGGTGGCCATATGGCTTTCTCATGAAGAACTTGTAAAAATTCTTTACCATATACTCAGTGGAATGCTAAAACTTCAGTAAACTGATATAAATTAAAAAAATCTTTGAGAAAACCAAACAGAGCATATTTTATATTGCATACATATTACAGCATGAAATCTAGAAAATTGCAATGAGTTTCTAGTAACAAAATCTCTTTACTATTGCTTGACAAATCAGATAAGTCCTATTTAATATAGATCTGGAATTTATGGTCAATACAATAAGACATTAAACCAAAATAAGAGGCATGACAATTGGCAGGTAGAAAAAAAATTATTATTTGCAGACATTAAGATTGCATATCTAGTTAAGGCAAGAAAAATCAATAGGAACACTATTAGAATTAATAAGCACATTTTAAAAAGTGACTAGCTACAGGGTAATTATCAAGAAATCAATACTTTAGGTAATAAGCAGCTAGAAATATAATGAAAACATAATATCATGCCCTAAAAACTACCCTAGAAATAACTTATAACAATAAATGTTTGGGGATATATATATATATATATATATATATATTATGTTTATATATATAAATTATATATATAAATGTTTGGGGATATATATATATTATATTAATAAGGATGGAGGCATATATATATATATATATATGCCTCCATCCTTATTAATAGGAATAAAAGAAGACTTGAATACCTGGCTGAGCAGACTTAATCTTGTAAAAATGTCCATTCTTCCTTAATGAGAGGTAAGGCAATCTCAATCATAATCTCATGAAGATTGATCCTAACTTAATGATATGTTTGCTAAGTTCATATGAAAGCATAAGCAGCCAAAAGATAACCCATAAAACTGAAGAGAAATGAGAGTGAGCTTTCTATTTAAGCTATTAAAAGTAATTATAAATCTTAAATAATTGAAATAATGAGACATTGGTGAATATTTACAGAGAGAGAAACAACAGAAGAAATGATATAAGAACAAACTTTGGAATGCATAAATATTTACCATATTATCAAGTAGATAAAGAACACATTTGGGAAAGGATATATTTTTCATAAGGAGAGTAGAAATTGACAGCTATATAAAGAAATTATAATAAATTATCACCAAAATAAATTTCTAATAGATTAAAAAGTTAAACATATGGGGGCAGGAAAGATGTTGGAATGAGATGGACATCATTACCCTAGGTACATGTTTGACTGCAGATATGGTGCAACACTACATTGTGTACAATCAGAGAAATGAAAAGTTATGCTGCAATTGTGTACAATGAATCAAAATGCATTCTGCTGTCATACATATCTAATTAAAATAATTTTATTATAAAAAGTTAAACATGATCAAACCACATGAAAATTAGAATAAGTATCTGATTTTTTTATTTTAAAGGTTTCTTAAGTTTAAATGAGCTTTTTAAATGACAAAGAAAAAGATACAGACAACATAAAAATTAAATTGACAGAATGACTGAGAACATTTGCAACGAATGTGACAGACTAAAGTTAATAACCATGCTATATAGTGAAGATAATGTTAAGATAATTCTAAGAAATGACAGAAAAATAGTCAAAGGACAACCTGAAACAGAAAAAAATGCAAAAGTCTAGAAAATAATCTCAAAGATAATTGGAAAAAATCAAATTAAATGATAAGTGTGGTAAATAGCAATAATAATTGCTCCCAATGAAATAGGTGAACCAAGATGGCAGTTGAGTAAGATCCTGTAGTGGTCTTGCCTCACAGATGCACCAACTTGAACAGCTATTCACACATCAAACAACCCAAACAAGGTTGAAACAAATCAGGTGTATTGTTTGAATGTGATGTGTCCCCCAAAAACATATGCGTGACCACAATGCAAGAACGTTTAGAGGAGAAATGACATCCTTAACTCAATCAGTGTATTAATCCTCTGATGGAATTAACTGAATGTTAACCAAAGGCAGGTGGGGTGTGGCTGGAGGAGGTGAAGCATTGGGGGCGTGGCTTTAGTGTATATATTCTATCTGGCAAGTGGAGTGTCTCTCTGCTTTCTGATCATCATGTGAACGACTTCCTTCCACCACACTGTTCTGCCATGATATTCAGCCTCACCTTGAGCCCTGAGGAATGAAGCCAGCTGTCTATGGACTAAGACCTCTGAGACTTGAGACCTCAAATAATTCTTCCTCTCTACAATTGTTTCGATCAGATCTTTTAGTCACAGCAGCAAAGACGCTGACTAAAACATCAGATGAGAGAAAAAAGTACCTAGTATAACAAAACAAAAAGACACATTGAAAAAAGGAGAAATAAAAGAGTTGCTCTTGCTTGCATCACTCCCCTGCCCACATTCCAAGCAGTCCATCATGGAAAGAGAGGTGCCTCTCATTTGGGGGAATAAGAGAGAATTAAATACATGCCTTAAACTTAAAGCCTGTAACAAGCCTACCATGGTGAAACCCAGTGCTGGGCAAAGCCCCATAACCCCTACCACCATGCCAATACATGAGAAGTGTACCCCAAGAACTACCTCAGGCCAGGCAGCAAAGAGACTGCCTCCATCACCCCTCCTTCAACCTCAAATGGCAGAGCAGGAAGCAGGAAGCAGGACAAATTAACAAATGATTAAAATAAAAAAGAAGAAACCAATTGTTAATGAAGGAACAGTTAGTGAAATACCATAATGCTGGGAATGTAAAATTATACAAGATTTCTGAAAATGATGTTGAAATATCAAATCTTAAATACAGTGCTTACGTCACATGTGTGAGGTACTGGGTCCAAGCCTCAACACCACATAAAAAAAGTAATTAATAAACTAAGATATTGTGTGTCCATATACAACTTTGAAAATATTTTAAATAAAAGATCTTAAATATATTTTTTATTCTTTGACAAGATAATTCTTCTTCTTAATGTTTTTTTTTTATTCAATGTTTTTGTCCCACAGAAAATACTTAAAATGTGGATAAGATTTGCATCCAAAGGTTTTTATTATCTATAATTTTTAAAATTTTAGGGAAAATATTCTACTTTTTCGGCAATAGAATTCTACCTCAATCTTTGTTCACAAGAATAAAATGATTTCTGATTATTCAAATCAGGAACAATATTAGAGAGCTATCATTAATAAACTTCAGCTATAAAGGTACCATAATCAATTAGCCACTCCCAAAGAAACTGTGGTTCAAGCCATTCTAATGTTTATTTGCATTTGGTGCCTATTATGGTAACCACCCCATTGTCCTCTACTGACTAAATGCCATTACTCAGCTTCTACCTCAACCACCCTATTTCAATTTTATATTTCCTATCTTTGTCCCCTGTCAACAAAGAGCCATCCTTTTTGAATGATGCTGCTTCCACCTTTATCAAATTATTCTTTATTGCCAAGATGTTGCTGTTTCTCTTTTTTGGTTGTCATTATTGCTACTCACCAGAAAATTGAATCACACTTTAGGGATTACAAGAGAGATCTTGGGGTTACAGCATAGTCTTCCACTGTCCTTCCCTCCTTCTCATTACACTCCAAATATTTTTCAAAAATCTATGGTTTCTTAAAAATTGGATAACTTAGACAAAATAGACCAATTCCTAGAAAGGCACAAACTACAGAAGATGACTCAAAGAGAAATAGAATATCTAAATAGCGGTATAATATGTAAAGAGATTGAATTTGTAATCATATTACTAGCTACATTCCACACAAAGATTTGAACACAAATTTTCATATAAGCATTACTTATAATAGCCAAAAAGCAAAAACACCCCAAGGCTGAAAACTGTAATATATACACACAGTGAAATATAATTTAACAATAAATAGGGAGACAATACTGGAATATACTATAGCATAGATAAACCTTGAAAACATGCTAAATGAAAGAAGCTACTCACAAAATACCATATATTGTATGGTTTCATTTATATAAAATGTCTACAATAGTTAAATCTGTAGAGTGTTTGCCTAGGGCTGAAAGAATTGGGAGGTGGAGGCAGACCAGCTGTTAAGGAAGGGGATGAGCATTTTATCTGAAAATATAAAAGTGTTCTAGAATTAATCTTAGTAATGATTCTGCAAGCATGCATGTATACAAAACTTATATATGCTAATGAACTGATAGTTAAAAGAAATACTAAATTTATGTAAAACACAAGACTTCTTTGACATAAATATTGTTTTAAAAAATAAATCAGTCAGACTTAAGAAAGCATTAATTTGAGAAATATCAGAAACCTTTCAATATCAGACACATAGGAACTTAGTAATTGAAACATACAACCTAAATTTTGATTTTTTAAAATGTATTATTCAAGTTATATAACTTCATTATAAACTAAATAGGTGATATAGATAAGTGAAAAGAAAGCCTTTTTTAAAAAAATCAAACATAATAACATCACCCAGAGATAACACAGTTATCATTTTATCACTTTTTTATGCTGGTAGATACATGCAAGCACATGAGATCACATCATACAAAGAGATTTGTGAGTTATAACCTCAAGTCACAATTATATAAAGAAAACTTTTCATATTAATTAATATGTAGCTTTATCATTAAGCTTAATTGCTATGTACTATTCATTTTATATACATCTTAGTTATTTAAACCATCTCTTAATTAAACATTTAGATTATTTTATTTCACATAAACAGCATAAAATAAACATTTAAGCATCTTTATACATATATTGAATTACTGCATTGAGATAAATAATTAGAAGTGGAATTTTTAAGCTAAATAATATGTACATGGATATGATGTATATTGCCATATTACTCAGCAGAATAATTCTTCAGTAACAGCCATCAGTATATTAAAAAGTGCCTGTTTTCTTATATCTCAGTCAAAGCTATGTGTCAACAATCTTTTCAATCCTTTCAATTCTCAGAAAAGATATCTCATTATTGTTTTAATGTGTATTTGAGTCACATTTTAATGTTTCATTTGTTTCTTCATTAGTACTTCATTAGTACTTACTATTCAGAGCCTTAATCCAATTTTTATTATTTTTTCTTTTTATTATTGATTTATAATAGCCCTTTAAATGCTAAGGATGTTAATCTTTTATCTGTCATGAATGTTATAAATATATATTTTTCCAGTTTTACAGATATGGTGTTTTTCACCATATGAAACCTCATATCTTTGTGGTCAAATATTTCAGTGTTTTTCTTCTGATTTTTGCCACTGAGGTGATGCTTAGAAAGCCCTTCCTAACTCAAGACATATACCAAGAGTTTCTCCAACATTTTTTTTACATTAAACACTCAAATACTTAATCCATGTGGAATTACATAGAATTCCAAATTAATTTTTTGCCACATGGTTAACCAAGGGTCTTGGCATTATTTGTTATTTCTACTTTCATTACTAACTTGAGATGTCACTTTTCTCATGGATTTCAATTCCTAATATATATGAGGGTCTATTTCTCAACTCTGTATCTTTCTCCTCTGGTCTGTCTGATTCTTTCTGCAGTAAGACCCTTTAGTTTACTGGGCTGACCATCTCTAACACTGGGCTCCACCCTTGCTGGGCTGTCTCAGGAATGGTTGCAATCCCCACTAACATTTCCAGTCTCCCTTGAGGTGAGCAAAGGAATGGCTTCTCTCCCTCGGGTTTGTGCTGTTACACAACACCCACAGACAGGATACTTGGACTCCAATAAATTATATAATTTAATGACTTTTCATTTTTGTTTAATCAGTATCATAATCCTTTATTTTTAGCTTTTCATTCATCAACAGAACACAGGGTACCTGGAAGAGGACATCGCCAAGGAAGGGCCAAAATGCCATCTATAACTAAGATCAGTGCTCCTCATCTAACTTTAGACCAGCTTGATGAACATGGCTTTCTATATTTCCCATTGTAGAAGGCAAAGTTCAGGAATTGTCTTCCCTTAGATATCAACATGGTAACCTGCTCACTTTGTTCATGTTTTTTTCTGAAATGTAACTTTATAAAGGACACCTACCCAAACCACCTGTTGGGGATTGAATTGTGCCCCTCTGCAGATTCATAGTTTGAAGCCCTAACTCCCAACATGATGTATTTGGACACAGAGGAGGCAAAAGAAGGTTAAGTGAGGTTATAAAGGTGGAGCCTTAAGTGGATAGGATTGGTATTTTTATAAGAGGAAGAGACATCAGAGCTCTTCCCCTGGAGGACACAGGGAAAATCAGCCATCTAAAAACTGTGAAGAGAGTCATAACCAGAAATGGAGTTTGCTGGTACCTTTGATCATGGCGTCTAGCCTCCAGAACTATGAGAAAATAAAAGGTTGTTGTTCAAGCCACCCTGTCCTTGGTATTTTGCTACAGCAACCTGAGCAGACTAACATACCACCCCTTTCCTATATTAATACAATCCCTGTCTCTGCCTGTACTACTAATACTCCTTTCTTTATTCTTCCCAAATCCTTAATATCTTCTAAAAACAATCTAAAATTTACTTTTTATTGTTTTAATCGTGTATTATTTGTCTTCCTCCACTAGAATATAAGCTCTATGAGTAAAATGATTCCAATTGCTTTTACTCATTGATGCATCCCCAGCATACAGAACTGTACCTGAAACTAGCAGATTCTCAGTAAATGTCTACTGAATAAATGAATGAATCATAGCTAGTTCCTTCTTCCTTTAGGTGAATTTGTTCTTGCAAACTCTAATCCCTAACCCAGCCCATCAGGCATCATCCTTATAAGTCCATCCCTCTTTGACAACACTAGTTGAGTCCTTTGTTCAGGGGGTCCTTGGCTCCTGCAATGATCAGTGCAAAGCAATGGATACTAAGGCGGAATGAGGGACTTCATCCCCTGAATGTCAAGTCCACCTCAATAAGGATTTCCGGTGTTTTGATTTGGAATTCTCTCAAAGCAGAAGATGAAACAAAGTTGTAGATGCAGGTGGCTCATTTGGAAGAGGATACCAGCGGTCAGGTGTGAAGGAGCAGGCAGAGTAAGGCAGGAAAGGAAGAAAGTCATGGAAGGCTATTTTCAAACTGACTACTACTCCAGGAAATTGTAGAGCAATTCTTCTGGAGACCTTCCGTAGAATGTGCCTGAGAGTTTTCCTTCATAGGAAACATTTATGAGCCCACTCCTGCCACCCTTTGTTTCAGGATTGCATCCAGAGGTGCAGAGGTGTCAACTCCCATGACTCACTCCTTTCCATATTCCCAGGATCTTATGTGAATATACTGTGCAAGACCCAGCAGGAATATCTCTTCAGAGTGCACAGGAATTGACTCCAACAGCTATGAATGAAATCACAGTAAAGCAGAGGGAATGCAACACTGGGCACAAAAAGCATTAGTCATATTTGGTTACAATAATTTATATTTCCAGAGCTATTTGAAAACATCATGATTGAAGTATTTTATATATCCTATTACTAAGATTTCCATGTTTTTCCATATTTAAATGGACTTTGTTAGAAAGATATGATCCACAACCTGGCATGCTGAAGCCTTAAACTGAAGACAACTCTACCACTCCACAGGCAAAAAGCCAGCCCACAGTTCTTATTATGATCATCAGTGAGGTCACTTGTTGGATTGTGAGAATTTTTCCTTATCCACAATAGCTCTCCCTCCCAATAATTTTCAGGGTGTAGGCATAAGTATTACCCCTGATCACTGCTTCTCTTGGGGTATGAGGTGTATAACAAGAACAGCCACCTGTCATATCACACTCCCCTGAGAGCCTCCTCAGAAGGTTCATCCTTCTCACTGATTAATTGTTATACCAAGTCAGCTAAATGGTACAGTACCCAAGAATCACAATGATTTTCCCAGAGAAGAACATCTCCAAATTAGGACTTTGTCTAAGGACAGAGTGCTCATCTTTTTTCCCGAGGAAATCACAACTAAATTAATCCCATATTTTAAGTATGCAAGAAGCTTAACAGATGCAAGAATGGAAAAACAAAATACTTGCAAATCCTGATGAGAGATGAAGAGCTCAAATATGTACAAAGGGATTTGCAAAGGTTCAGTTATGAACAGTATTTATGGTTTTGAGAAGGAAAAGATGCTTAGAAAATATTTGTGCCCATAACCCTGTGAAATATCACATCTTATAGTTTGGAATGCCAGTGATTCCTGAATTAGGAATGTCCTGAAGGACATGGCCAGCATATAGCAGATCCTCAGTGGTTGTGTCTTTGTCAAAAGCACACAACCTCTTTCAACTTAAATCCTCATTCTTGGGATAGGGATATGGCTCAGTGCTGGAGCACTTTCCTGGCATGTGTGGGGCCCTGGGTCTGATTTCCATCACTGGAGAGAGAGAGAGAGAGAGAGAGAGAGAGAGAGAGAGAGAGAGAGAGAGAGAGAGAGAATATGAATTTAATTCCTTTAATCCCTAATTCTCACCTGGGAATACCACTTTAGGTTTGATATTCCACCAAACATTTTTCAGATTTAGATTCAAGCAGTATTGGACATTAATTATGTTCCAGGCAATATGCTAGATGCTTCAGTGTACATCTATCTTATTTAGTCCTCACCAAAATCCCACCAAGTGGACACCTACTGTTTAATAGGTAAGAAAAGTAGATGTCAGTGAAGTTGAATCTTTTGTCCAAGGTGGCAATTGATAATGTACAGACAAGATTCAACCTGCATATTTAATGAGTGGGTGACAGTCTGTTTATTTGTTTGGAGGCCTAAAATTCTTTAACATTCCTCCCATCAAAAAGAGACTTCTCTGTGACTCCTCTCCTTGAATATAGGCAAGCTTCTAGCTGCCTCAACTGTAAGAGAAAGGTAAAAATGATGCTATGACATTTCTGAGGCTGTCATTAAAAGTCATGCAATATATTGTCTTGATCACACAAAGCATACTCAGCCCTGCTGACCCTTCCTAGGACCACTGAGGTCTGTGTTCATTCTTCAGAGTTCTAAATTCCCTGGTTGGTCAAGTGTCTAAAATTCAGAACTTTCATTCTTCATACTTTTCCCTCTGGTCCAGGAGCACAGAAAAAATCTCTAGTTGCTTCTTCTATAAGTCTCTAGACCTTTTCAGTTGAAATCACTATTTTGTGCAGATATCTAAGCTGCCCCAGCCTAGAGTCTTGATGCTAAGCATGAGACCAGGAAGGCAGTCATCCTTCTCCCCAGAGAGAGCATAAGTGCAAGATTGAGAACCTGTCCAGGCAGAGAATTCTCAATAAAAACTGAAGTGCTGTAAGAATTTGATTTTATTAAGCTCTTACCTTAAATACATGTCATCACTTTAAAATTGGAGCATATATGGATTGCATTAGAATCAATCAGATAAAAACAATTAACTGAATATAGAAAACACAATTCAAGAGAAATATTCCAACACCTTCTCAAAATAAAAGCATGAATTTGGGAGGATCTTTCTGTTCTAGAGACTCTAATTAGGAACATCACATCCCAAAGCAGACCAGAGCACAGCTGGGGCTGAGCTACGGGGACCTATGTCTCACTTTGTAGAATCCATGGTTTCTTATCTAAGCAGGGTCCAACTTACACCCATAAATAGCAGGCAAATATTCTACCTACTGAAAGCTGAGAAGCAATAGGAAATTCTTACCCCTAGACACAAAGACTAAGCACACAGTATCTAAGGTCAGAAATTATATTCAATGTTTATTCCTTTGGCTTAGGCTTTGTTCATCTTCACAATACAAATATCTCATAAGTTACTTACAAATTAGTAATAGTGGCAGTTTTTGCTAACTGCCTGCCTAACATACACTTTCCCTTTTATTTCTATTTAAAGAAACCCATTTTGGTGGTGTAGGAATAACAACATGTCCAAATTCCATTTCATAAAAGTGTTGTCATGTGACTCAGCTCTGGTTTAGAATATATATATGGAAATAATTGGGAGGGTCTGCACAGAAAGCTTCTTAAAAGGAGAAGACTTCTAAAAACAAAGACCCTTTCCCTTTTCCGTTCTTGTTTCATGGAAGATGATCACAATTAATGGAGGCACAGCAGTCATCTTACAAACCCAAGGACAAGAACTGTGTGCTATGATGGCCAATCAGGAAGATAGAATGAGCCCAATTTCTCAGAGCCACTGTGCTGGTGCTGTAGTCGGCCTACCTTCATCCAGATGTGAGGTACCCTATTAGGTTAGTCAAACCCTCTAGAGATAGGCTTCTGCTAAAGGGAGCCAAAAGAAATCCCTAATGGATGTGATATTATCAAAGTTTGGAAAATCATCCAGGGAGTGAGCTTTGAAACTAGAAAAAGGGCACAGAAAAGTGATGGGCTCTGAAACTGTACAGAAAGAAAACAGGGGTTCCTGAATGAGAAAATCATGAAAGTTGAAAGTCTGTGGCCCTGAATACCAGCTTATCATAAACAACTTGTGCCCTCCATCTAATCATAATAAATGGAGAAATAATTCCATGACTTTCCCCAAGTGGGAGAAAAGGAAGTAATTCTTTGTGGTATCTTTATGAAATAATAACTTGAGTGCATGGCATGATGATGCTTAAGGATGATTTTCCTGGGATAACTCTAGGTGAATCACAATTCTAGTCAAGAAGCTTTCATAAACCACATAGAAGGCCAAAGGTTACCTGAATGATGGCTCCACAGGAACTGGTGGGGGGTATGAGTGCACTGATTAAAATGAACAATGAATTGCTGTTTTCATTCTCCTGAAAAGCAGTTGTGATTTGTTGAACATCAGCAGTACTTCAATTGGTACAAACATTACCTAAGACCACTTGAATTTTTTACCAAGAGCTTTTTTACTTAAGAACTGAGACATCAAATCACTCTAAGGAGAAAAATATGGTCCCATTTTAACTTTTAATCTAAAATATCCATAGAAGTCTTGGTTTCTTTCATGAAGAGTTCATGCATAAAAATTCAAGGATAGGCCATGTTTGAAAATGACAGATTCCTTTAACTTGGAATGATCTGTGCTATTTACCACCTCTCTTTTAGGAAAATGTTGCCATAAGTTACAGGCATTTTTTGAATTTCACCAACAGATAAATAGGTAGAATCTAGTAAGCCACAATGTTTTTCCTTAACTTCACAAAGAAAAATTTATCTGTCATGCCATAGTGGGGTAGAGCAGCATTTTTCAAACATTAATGTGCAATACAAATCATCTGGGGATCTTGTTAAAATAAGTCTGTGATACAGCAGATGACACTTGAAGTCCTGCATTTCTAATAAGCTCCCCAGTGATGATGAAGAAGATAGTACATGAACCACACTTTGAGAAGCTAGAGAGTAGACCATGGACCAACTGAGCTGCTCATCAGGATCATTTAGAGTTCTTTGGGAAAAAAAAAAAAAAAAAAACACAGTGTTGGACCACATCCCAGCCCTACAGAATCAGAATCTCCAGGAATGAGGTACAGGAGTTTGTATTATTAACCATCTCCCCAGGCAATTCCTATTCAGCCATGAGCTTCCCCTGTCTGCAATGAGTACAGCAGCATGTCTCAGAGAGTAGCTGTGCACCCTCCAACTCAGAATCACCTGAGGAGCCTAATGACCATGCAGATTCCTCTCTGCAGCTACCTCCCTTCTGCTGCCTGGGCAGTAGGCAGGGTGCTGGAGGGAGTGAAACAAAATAAGGAGACAGTATAAAATGGGAGTTTGACGTCACTTCAACTCCCACCTGGCAGGAATAGAGAAGGCCAATTCTCCTGGAAGTGACAGCATGGAATGTGCCTCCCACTGCCTGACCACCTGCACCTCCTTCCTTCTCTTCCTCTCCCTGGCAACTGTGGCAGCCAAGGCTGCCCCTCAGGAGTTGCTGGGAGCTCTAGTTAAAGAGAGAAGAGAAAAAAATTGAAGAGGGGATAAAAATTAAGTGAAGCTATATGAATTATAAACAGCCATAGTTTATATTAAACTCAATCAAGTGCAAATAAGTGCCCATTTTAATATCTGTATTTGCTGAAATTATAACTATATATTATTCAGCCAAAAGAGCATATTCCATTTGGACAAAATTGCATTTGTGTGCAGAAAACTGTCCCAAAGGTGGTGAATTGTACTAATCCCCAAGTGGTAGAATTTAAGGTAATGTTCACCTTACTTTAGTATACTAATTTATATTGTTTGAAAGTTTTACATCAGGCATGGATTGTTTTTATAATCAGAAATAAATAACAATGCAATTTTCATTTGGAGAAACCAAAACAAGAGGTCACCGTGCTAAAATACTGTAGGGATCAGATTAGCAATGATACAGCTCCTTCCTTCCAGGAGTTCACCAACTCAGTAGTCAGAATCACAGATGCTCTCAGAAATGCGGAGATATGCAGCTAGGGACCCCACAACAGATATTCAGGCCAGGCTCACTTCCAAGGAGTGGCATTTGGTCCAAAAGTCCAATATGAATTCCAAAGGAATGCTACTGAGATTTGAGAGGGAACTTGGTGTATTAAAGCAGGAAACTTAGCAAGGTTAATTAGTGGGAATAAAATTTATTTGGAGAGAAATGTATGGATCAGAGGGATATAGAAAAAGTAACTGCAATGCTACAGAAACATGGCATTCTTACAGCTGTAACAATGAGATGAGTCCATACCTTAGCAGAAGATTCAGCAAACAAAACTGAGACCTCCCCAAAGGTAGAACAACTCCTGGTTGTCATGGTCCTGAGATTATAATAAAATTGTTACATGCAAATGAATGAATTAAATAGTAACTAGGCATGGCACAATGATGTCTGTAAACATTTTGCTGTGCTTTCTATATCAGATGAAAGAGCTCAGGAGGAGAAAAATATGGAGTAAACAGATCTGCTTACTTGGGAGCATCTTGGATTTTGCAGACCTGCAGTATGTCCCACTGACTTCACCTGTGGTCATTTAAAATAACAAATATTCTTGGGACCATGCTGCCTCAGTCTCCTGCTTAAAGCATGGGAGAGAAGGAAAAAAGAAAACCAGATAAAGCCTCGTGGAAGGAGGCAGGAAGTTCAGCAAATGTATATATTACTACTAGCCTTTTGAAAAACTTCCTGAAACTCCAAGTGTCTCAACTTGTACATCTGCCACTCACAATCTAAAGGAGATTTTTTAAATTTCCCATATACATCCACTCATCTACTGAGGGACATCTAGGTTGGTTCCACAACCTAAATATTGTGAATTGTGCTGCTATAAACATTGAAGTGGCTGTGTCACTGTAATATGCTGTTTTTAAGTCCTTTGGGAATAGACCCAGGAGTGGGATGGCTGGGTCATAGGGTGGTTCCATTCCCAGTTTTCCAAGGAATCTCCATACTGCTTTCCATAACGATTGCACCATTTTGCAGTCCCACCAGCAATGTATGAGTGTGCCTTTTCCCCCACATCCTCTCCAACATTTATTGTTGTTTGTGTTCTTGATAGCTGCCATTCTGACTGGAGTCAAATGAAATCTTAAGAGTAGTTTTGATTTGCATTTCTCTAATTGCCAGCGATGTTGAGCATTGTTTCATGTATTTGTTGATTATTTGTGTATCTTCTTCTGAGAAGTGTCTTTTCAATTCCTTAGCTCATTTATTGAATGGGTTATTTGGGTTTTTTTTTTTTTTTTTTGGTGTTAAGTTTTTTGAGTTCTTTATATATTCTAGAAATTAGTGCTCTATCTGATGTGCACATATTAAATATTTGTTCCCAATTAGTTGGCTCTCTATTCACCTCACTGATTGTCTCTTTTGCTGAGAAGAAGCTTTTTAATCTAAATCTATACCATTCATTAATTCTTGGTAATAATTCTTGCTCTACAGGATTCTTATTAAGGAACTTGGGGCCTAATCCGACATGTTGGAAATTGAAGCTTACTTTTTCTTCTATTAGGTGTATTGTCTCTGGTCTAATTCCTAGGTCCTTGATCCACATTGAATTGAGTTTTGTACATGTTGAGAGATAAGGGTTTAATTTCATTTTTTTGCATATGGATTTCCAGTTTTCCAAGAACCATTTGTTGAAGAGGCTATCCTTTCTCCACTGTACATTTTTGGCGCCTTTGTCTAATATAAGATAGCTGAAATTATATGTATTAGTCTCTGTGTCCTCAATTCTGTACCATTGGTCTACCAGTCTGTTTTGGTGCCAATACCATGCTGTTTTTGTTACTATTGCTCTATAGTATAATTTAAAGTCTGGTATGGTGATGCCACCTGCTTCACTTTTCTTGCTCAGGAATGCTTTGGCTATTCTGGGTCTCTTATTTTTCCAGATGAATTTCATGACTGCTTTACTCTTCTCAAGTTCAAGAGTAAAATAGACCACAACACAGTTATTCTAGGGGACTTCAACACACCTCTCTCACCAATGGATAGATGATCCAAACAAAAGCTAAACAAAGAAACTTTAAGCCTCCTTAAAACAATAATTTAGACCTAACGGACATATATAGAATATTTCATCCCTCGGTAAACGAATACACTTTTTTCTTAACAGCACATGGCTCTTTCTCCAAAATAGACCATATATTATGTCACAAGGCAACTCTCAGCAAATATTTAAAAAAATAGAGATACTACCCTGCATTCTATCAAACCATAAAGGGATGAAATTGGAAATCAATGACAAAACAAGGAATAAGAAAAATTACCCCAATAACTGGAAGCTAAACAACATGCTAGTGAATGAACAAGGGGTGAAGAAGACATCAAGGAGGAGATTTAAAAATTCCTAGAGGTAAATGAGAACACAGATACATCATATAGAAATCTCTGGGACACTATGAAGGCCGTAGTAAGAGGAAAATTCATTCCACTGAGTTCATTCCTTAAAAGAAAAAAAAAAAAAAACCAAATAAATGACTTAATATCACACCTCAAAGCACTAGAAAAAGAAGAACAGATCAACACCAAGAGCAGTAGAAGACAGGAAATAATTAAGATCAGAGCTGAAATTAATGAAATTGAGACTAAAGAAACAATTCAAAGAATTGACAAAACTAAAAGTTGGTTCTTTGAAAAAATAAATAAAATTGACAGACCCTTAGTGATGCTAACAAAAAGAAGAGAAAAAACTCAAATAACTAACACTCATGATGAAAAAAGGGAATATCACAACAAACACCTAAGATATACAGAGGATAATTAGAAATTACTTTGAAAACTTGTACTCTAATAAAATAGAAAATATTGAAAGCATTGACAGATTTCTAGAGTCGTATGATTTGCCTAAACTGGAACTGAAGGCTATACACAATTTAAACAGATCAATTACAAGCAAAGAAATAGAAGATGTCATCAAAAAGCTACCAACAGGACCTGATGGGTTTACAGCCGAGTTCTACAAGACTTTCAAAGAAGAACTAATACCAATGCTCTTCAAACTATTTCTAGAAATAGAAAAGGAGGAAGCTCTTTCAGACTCTTTCTATGAGGCCAATATTACATTAATTCCACAGCCAGGCAAAGACACATCCAAAAAAGAAAACTTCAGGCCAATATCTTTAATGAAAATAGATGCAAAAATCCCCAACAAAATTCTGGCAAATCGGATACAAAAACATATCAAAAAGATAGTGCACCACGATCAAGTGGGGTTTATTCCAGGGATGCAAGGCTGGTTCAACATTCAGAAATCAATAAACATAATACATCACATCAATAGACTTAAAGATAAAAATCATATGATACCTCAATAGACACAGAAAAGGCATTTGACAAAATACAACACCCCTTTATGTTCAAAGCTCTAGAAAAATTAGGAATAACAGGAACATATCTCAACATTACAAAAGCTATTTATGCAAGGCCCAGAGCTAACATTATCTTAAATGGAGAAAAATTGAAAGCATTCCCTCTAAAAACTGGAACAAGACAGGGATGCCCCCTTTCACCACTGATATTTAACATAGTACTGGAAACTCTGGCCAGAGCAATTAGACAGACGAAAGAAATTAAAGGGATCCAGATAGGAAAAGAAGAGCTCAAATTAACACTAATTGCTGATGACATGATAATATACCTAGAAGACCCAAAAAACTCTACCAGAAAACTTTTACAACTAGTAAATGAATTCGGCAAAGTTGCAGGATACAAAATCAATATGAAAGATGAAAAAATGTAAATACTTGTGTAAACACAAGTCCTTCCCAAACTGTCCTCAGTTTTCAGAAAAACCGCAAAATGTTCCTACTCCTTATTTTGTCTATTTTGCAAAAGCTGGGTGCCGACCACCCGACCCCTTGTGGTCAGGCTGACCCAAAACATAAAAATAAAATGCTTTGTATGAAACTTTACATGTCAACCAATCAGAAGAACGCTGTGAATCCCCCCTTAACCTGTTTGTATTTCATCATAAAAACCCTGCTAAATCTGAGCTAGGGGCCTCTTAGCGTCACCAGTTACCGAGTGCGGGGAGGACCAAACTCGAGCTTGCTAATAAATGACTCTTTGTTGCTTGCATTGACCAAGGACTCTGGTGGTCTTCTTGGGGGTCCCAAGCCACGGGGCACAACAAATACACATAAGTCAAAGGCATTTTTGTACATCAGTGACAAAGCCTCTGAAAGGGAAATGATGAAAACTACCCCATTTACAATAGCATCAAAAAAAAAAAAATAAAATACCTGGGAATCAACTTAACGAAAGAGGTGAAAGACCTCTATAATGAAAATTATAGAACACTAAAGAAAGAAATCATAGAAGAACTCAGAAGATGGAAAGACCTACCTTGCTCTTGGATAGGTAGAATTAATATTGTCAAAATATCCATACTACCAAAAGCATTATACAGATTTAATGCAATTCCAATCAAAATCCCAATGTCATTCTTCAAAGAAATAGAAAAAGCAGTCATGAAATTCATCTGGAAAAATAAGAGGCCCGTGGTCTTGATTCAAGTAAGGAATTGCTGGTGGCTTTAAAGTCAAAGAAACAAGTTACCAGCAACCTGGTCATCCAAATTCAAGTAGCTTCAAAAAAAGATTTTGATTATGTTGATGGAAGATTACCTCAGAGATTATAACCTAAAGTCTGTGAACTAGAACATAGGCCATTGAATCACCCAATTTTCATTCCTCCTTTTAACGTGTACATTGAGTGGTTTTGGTGTTTGGGCTATGTCCCTTAGGTGACATTATCATCATTTCATAAAGTGACATTTACATCTTCAAAAAGGTCTTTCCTGATTAACCCTATCTTCCTCTGATGTGGCATTTTATCTGTGACTTGATGCCTTAACATTTGCATATTCATTTGACATGACATTAATCTGCATTCAAGCCATGTGCTTTGAAAATATTCTGAGTAGGTTACATCCATCTGTCAGACCAGAGCTTAGTAAAGACCATTATTTTATCTCCTCAGATCTATGTGGCCTCTGTAACTATGTAGGTCAGTGCTACACCAAGCAAGCAGTGAAATACATATATGTGTGTATGCATGAGTGTATGAGTGTGTGTGTGTGTGTGTGTGTGTGTGTGTGTGTGTGTGTGTGTGTTTGTGTGACATCTTGGTACCATAAAAATTTTTATAGAAAAAAAATTAAGAGAAACCATTCAAATTGTCCTTAAGCCATGAATTAAGGATCCGTTTTCTCCAAATTCCCCACCATCTTCACATCGCCTAGTCCTCATCATGAACAATGAATGAAGTACACTTTAAAAGCTAGTGAGGCCCATTTTCTTCCAATTGACCAGCCAAAAGAACAAGCGTCACCACATGCTGAGATCTAGGTTACTGCTACAGAGGAGAGGAGAGGCTAGGGTGGCCAACTGTCCCCAATTTTGCTGGTACTGAGGAGTTTCCCAGGGTGCTAGAGTTTCAGTGCTAAAACCAGGACAGTCTTGAGCAAATTGGAGCAGTTGGTCACCTTTGCTGAGGCACCTAATTCAGAAAACAATAAAAGAGAGTTAGCAGGTTCAGCTTTCACATGGTACCCTACTCACTACTCAGGCCAACCAGCCAGGGAGATAGTATCATAGTCAGACCTCCCCAAGTCCTCTGAGCCAGTACACTCCAGGGCAGTGCTGGGTAGGGTTGTTCAGTGTGCAAAATGTCCAGCTTCCCCACGTTCTCCATTTTGCAGCTTTCTCTACATCTCTGTTCTTCCTGTTGCCCCAGTTCCCTGAGGCCTCTGATTCTTGCTTCTCCCGCCTCTCCCATCAAACCTTGGCCAAAGGAGATTTCATCCAGATGAAGTAAGAGCAGTGCCTCCTAAACCTGGCTGCATGTCAGAAATAATCAGGTTGCTTTTTTAAAAGTCTGAGTGTCTGAACCTCCCTGGGAAGCTTTAAAAACTACTTATTTCTGAGCCGGGTGTGGTGGCGCACGCCTGTAATCCTAGCACTTGGGAGGCTGAGGCAGGAGGATCACCAGTTCAAAGCCAGCCTCAGCAATTGCGAGGCACTTAGCAACTCAGTGAGACCCTGTCTCTAATAAAATACAAAAAAGGGCTGGGGATGTGGCCCAGTGGTCGAGTGCCCCTGAGTTCAATCCCTGGTACCATAAAAAAAAAAAAAAAAAAACTACTTAATTTCTGGGCCCCATGCCCTGAGACTCTCATTTAATTGGTCTTGGGCACAGACTGTCCTTCTAGATTGGTAAAAATTCCCTGGAAGAATTTAATATGCAGCCATTTTGAGAACCACTGATCTGACCTTGTACTCAAAGTGTGCTCCACACATCAGCACTTTTGGAACCAACTGCAAATCTGTTAGAACCATGGTACCATGACCCTACCTCATGAAACCAAATCTGCATTTAATAAAATACCCCAGGTGATTCACATGCACATCAAAGATTGAGAAGCTCTGCTTCAGAGTGTTACACCCTCCCAGTGCATGTAAAAAGAACTAGAAACTAACCAGAAGAGGAGCAATCACTTGGAGAACTTTAAGCATCAGACAGAAGGTAGGAAGCATTTGATAAAGGAGGGTTTCCCAAGTCCTCTGAGTCATGTCCCCAGAAGCATCCACCCACTCCTCCTACTCATAATGCATGATTGAAGATTTGAATGTTATGAATATACATTGTATACAAACAGTGGTATGTAAGAAGATGCTATATATGTTTATTATGAATTATAATGCATACTACTATTATAAATACAACAACCTTGAATAAACATAAAGAAAAAAGAAAATTCTGGTGTTATTAAATGTCAGCTGCAGATATACATCTGGCTACAAATCAGACAAGGGGAAACAGGCAGTGTGGAGGGTTTTACTGGTGTTTGTGCTTCCTGGAAGTGGTTGGCAGAGTTCAATAACTGGAACTGCTATCGAAGTTATCTAGGAGCATTGTTATTTTTATGCTTCTATTAGTGTATAGTTATACAAAACATCATGGTTCATTTGACATAATCATACATGCATGGAATATAAATGTGCACCACTTCAGTCCCCAATACTTCCTGTTTCACCTCCCTCCTACTTCCACATGTTTCACATTCTCTACTAGTCTTACTTCTATTTGTTTAATTTTTTTTTAAATTAGAGCCTTATGGTTACACATAAAGGTGAGATTCACTGTGGTATACTCATATATGCATATAGGAATTTGGTCAGATTTATTCCCCCTCCCTCCCTTACAATCCCCGTCCTCTGCTCCACTGATCTCCCTTCTATTTTCATGGGATTCCTCCCTCTTTCTCCCTTATTATGCTCTAGCTTCTGCATATGAGGGAAAACATTTGACCCTTGACTTTCTGAGTCTGGCACATTTTACTCAGATTTGAGGAAAATAGACCCTGTACCACATAGAAATCAAAGAGTATGAGGAATGGGAGAAATGAAACAAAGGAATGGCATTATAGAGATTGAAATAACACAGATGAGAAATTGTGTATATCAGTGGGCAAATTAGCAAATGCTTCCATGTCTAACATATTGGATATTCTGAAAGACTCAAACATGAGAGCCTAAAGAGAAAAAGGTGAATAACGTTATTTAGTTTAATAACAAGTAAACTATTTAATTCCTAAAGTTGAAGGACTCCCCAATGTCTGCCCTGCATAATCAATTAAAATGTAGTACCATTTACTTCTTCTTTCTCTTTAGACTTATTCAGAATTACACCTCATTGAGGCCTGCCCCATGCCCGCAACTCATAGAGACAACATCTGTCTGCCAAGAGAGACACACCGAACTGGGGTTCCATGGCTACACAACCCAACATCAAGGTAATTATAGGCTTGAGGTTGCCACCACTACAAAACTGAGATAACGAGGCTACTATCAAGAACCAATAAAAAAAGTTTCTCTTAAGACATCACTAAGCTCCCTGTGGACCAGGCCACACCAGAGGGTGCTCTACTAGAGATGCTACCAGTTATCCTGTTGTGAACTAACAGCGAGTCTTACATGGGGATGCCTATCTCTTGCTTCTCCTACTAACAGCCAAATTCTTATGATTACATTCTCACTAGCCAAATAATCTAATACCTCTGTTTTCTCACATCCTACCTCATAAACGTCTTAGCCAACCCTTTCTACCATTAGATACTGTAAACCACCATGCAAACATAGAGACTATATGGTAAAATATAACTGATCTCATAATTTCTGTTTATAGTGACAAAACTGTAAATATAAAATAGAAGCTAATATATGGATACATGTTGGGTACATCAAATGCTGTAATATTGATTTTTCCCTAAAAAGTGAGGTTTCTGGTAACCTGTAGGGATGCTATAAGACAATAGGGCAGGAGCCATAATACCTCAGGCTTACCCTACAAGAGAGGAAAACACATAGACATCATGAAAAAACAAGGGAGGAAAATTCCCAAAACAAACCAAGTAACTACATCAATAGAATCCATAGAAAGCACAGTAGGTGAAATGTCAGAGAAGGAGTTCCAGATATACATAATTAAAATGATTTGTGATTTTTAAAATGACCTAAGTGAGCAGATACAGGCAAAAATTGATCTCTCCAACAAAAAGATAAGAGATCAAATACAGGC
>CM046667.1:22307047-22414319 GCA_025594165.1 Tamias sibiricus | reverse complement strand
CAGAATCAACTCTATCACCACAAGAATTCAAAGAAAAATATACACCATGTTGGAACACCCAGTGCTAACTTAAAGGTAGCATGTTTTAAAAACCCAGTTTAGGGGTCACAAAGCAGGAAGTTTGAACCCATCAATTTAAATGTATCTGGAAAAGCAGTCCCTCTGACTAGACTGATACCTACGCACTCAGCAATTACTATGAACTCAGACTATACTTCAGCAACAACAATGCAATAATTTTATATTACCATGGGCATTTCTGGGGAGCTTGTTAGTGATGCAGACTCCAGGCTCCACCCCAGACCTGCTGAATCAGAATCTGCATTTTTTTTTTTTTTTTTTTTTGTGGTACCGGAGATTGAACTCAGGGGCACTCGACCACTGGGCCACATCCCCAGCCCTTTTTTGTATTTTATTTAGAGACAGGGTCTCACTGAGTTGTTAAGTGCCTCGCCATTGCTGAGGCTGGCTTTGAACTCGCGATCCTCCTGCCTCAGCCTCCCAAAGTGCTGGGATTACAGAAGTGCGCCACCATGCCCGGCTTAGAATCTGCATTTTAACTGATTACCCAGTTGGTTACTATGCCCCTAGAAGTTTGAGAAACACTGATCCCAAATAGTAATTATCAATCCTACCTTCACATTTGAATTACCTGGGGAAGTTTGCAAACTGTGGCTGTTCAGGTCCTACCCAAACTAAGTAAACCAGAATTTGGATGTAGAATTTAGGCATCTGTGTGTTTTTAAACTTCTCCAGATGTTTCTAAAAGGAAACTTATCATGAAAATTACTGAATTAGGATTTGTAGAAGAAGGGCTGTTTATCAGGGTGTCAGTCTTTCTTCTTCTCCCCTCCCACATAAAATGTAAGCATCATAAGTATGTTAATTAAATTCATAGTTAAAAATTAAAGTGCTTTTCCTTAAGCACCCACATGGGTGTAACATAGTCCTGTGTCCCTGCACATTGTTTCATGCCTCCTCAAAACAGTCCAAAGTCTATGTCCTATTTGCTCTACCCAACATGTTCTGTGTGATCTTATGAGCCTTATTTTTGTCTTCTCTCAAAAAACAATCATATACCTTTTTTTTTCTTGCCTCTCAAGGTGATTATATGACAAAAGAAATACGGTAACCAGAGGCTGAAAGAGAAGGATGGCAAGTTCAAATCAACCTCAGCAATTTAGTGAGGCCTTAAGTGACTTAGTGAGACCCTGTTTCAAAATACAAAAAATAAAAAGTGCTAGGGATGTGGCTCAGAGGTTAAGGCACCCTGAGTTCAATCCCTGGTACCAAAAAAAAAGGAAATAACAAACTGCTCCACTTTTAGTCCCCAGAGCCCCACATTCCAAGACACCTCTCAGTCACAGACAAAAACAGGAAGGTTGGTAACCCTCGGAGTAACCAATGTGAATCTCTAAGACATACCTAGATGACTTTGTTTTTTGTTGTTGTTGTTGTTGTTTTTTTTTTTTTTTTTTTTTTTTTTGTGGGTGGGTACAGGTGCTTAACCACTGAGCCACATCCCCATCCCATTTTTATATTTTATTTAGAGATAGGGTCTCCTTGAGTGGCTTAGGGCCTCACGTTGCTGAGGCTACCTTTGAACTCATGATCCTCCTGCCTCAGTCTACTGAGCCACCAGGATTACAAGTGTCTGCCACAGCACCTTGCACTAGATGACTTTTCTAATGTAAGATTTTTTTCTGATTCCCAAGGCAGGCATTCCAAAGGAAATCTCCAAATGACCAAGCAATTCTGAGACCCAAAGATTACAAATGGAGAATCTATCAGTTGCTCCTGGATTGGGAGACACCCCTGGATAGAGGAAACTGTGTTATGGAGCCTTATAGAAATCTGACTAACATTAATAGTTTTTACAGACTCAGACCCAACTTAGAAGGCAAACACCAGATTTTAAAAGATGTAAGTCCCTAGTAGGTCAAAATGTTAGTGATTCCTTAAGCACCCACATGGGTGTAACATAGTCCTGTGTCCCTGCACATTGTTTCATGCCTCCTCAAAACAGTCCAAACTCTGTCTTACATTGTTCTTCATAGTCTGAAGAACAATCGGTAGGAAATTGTAAAGCATAAAAATGTATAGAAAATTTTAAGTTTTGCAGAAAAAGAAGTCATACACTTTACATTTTTTAAGCATACCTCCAATCTGGTGTAAAATCATGATCTGAAAAGTACTGCTTACTTCCTGAGTTCTCAAGGAGGTGGTGGGATGTGTATACAGGAGGAAGTAGAACGTTCTAACTTTAAAGAAAAATATTTATGTGAATCATTAGTACAAAGAACCACCTTATGGATTCCCACTAAAACCTGTGAAAAAGTCTCTGTAATTTAGTTCTACAAAATGCTCTTATGATCCGATGGCAGTGTTAGGAGCACAGTTCATTATATCCTGGAAACCAAACCATGCCTATTTTTAAAATAAAAATCCTAACCTATAAAAAACTATTGCAGTAGCCTCTCAACTGGTCTCCAGTGTCCACTTCTGCCCACCTTTTATCTATTTTCTATTCTGTAGCTCCACGTGACACGTAACCACTGTCTGGCTAAAAACCTTTCAGTAACCATCCTTTACCCTCAGAATGAAAACCAAAACCCTTGACAAAGCACACAGGGCCCACTGTGGTCCACTTCCTATGTTCCTCCTCAGGCTCATCTACCACACCATAGCCAGCCAAACACAAGAGTTTTATTCATGCTTCTTGCTCCTGATTCACTAGTAAACCATTGAAACACATGCTAAGTTCTCTGCATGAAGAAGGAGGGAAAGAAGGATGGAAAAAAAAGGAGAGAAGAATGGATACATTAAATATATTAATATTTATAAAAATCTTTTATAGGGGAATATTGTGCCCAATGGAAAACTATTAATTAATTAGAGGAAAGATTGACAAACTTTTTATATAAAAGCTAAATAAGTAAATATTTTCAATTTTGCAGAACATACAATGATCTGGCAACTAACTACTCCACTCTGTAATTATATAATGCAAATGCACCATAGACAACACCAAAATGAATGTTCTAATAAAACTTTATTTATGGACACTGAAATATTAATTTTATATAATTTTCACATACTGAAAAGTATTATCTTTTGGTTTTTTAATCACTTAATAATATAAAACCATGTTTAGCCCCTTGATACTTCCTGCCCATTCTTCCCTGTCCCTCTCCTTCCAGTATCTCCAGGTACTAATCTTCTTTCTGTACCTATAGATTAGTTTATAATTTCTAGATATTTTATGTAACTATACTCAAGCAATGAGCTCTTTTTTGTATGGCTTCTTTCACTGAAAATAATAAGATTCATCCATGTTGTTGCATTTATCAAAAGTTTATTTCTTTTTCGTGAATAGCATTCAATTACATACCAGAGTTTATTTATTCATTCACCTGTTGATGGATCTTTAAGTTTTTTCCAGTTTCTGGCTATTCCAAATAAAGATGCTGTGAATATTCATGTACAAATCTTTTTTTTTTTTTTTTTTTTTTTTTACAAATCTTTATATGAACAAGATATGGACAAGGTATTTCTCTTGAGTAAATGTAGAATGGCTGGATCATATGGCTGATATATATTTAATATTTAAGGAAATAAACTTGTATGCAAACTATTTCTACCATTTTACATTCTTAGCAGCATGTGAGAATTCTAGTTCTTCCACAGTTTTGCCAATATTTGGCATAGTTGTTCCTTTTAATTGTAGTCATATTTCCAAATCAGTGGTGGTATATTGTGGTGTTTTTAAAAAAATATCTTTATTTTATTTATTTACATGTAGTGCTGAGGATCGAACCCAGGGCCTCACACATGCTAGGCAAGCACTCTACCACTGAGCCACAACCCCAACCCTGTTTTTAATTTATATTTTTCCAAAGATTAATGATGTTGCGCATCTTTTCTTGTGTTTGTTTATCATCCACATGCCTTCTTGGTAAAGACACTATCTGTTTCAAAATTTCCACATTTTTGTTGGTTTTTAATTTTATTTAGTGTTTTTAGGGTTCTGTATTCTGGATTAAAAAATTTCTTATCATATATAATATTTGCAAATATTTTCCCATCTGTGGCTTTTCTTTTCATTCTCTAATAGTGTCTTTCAAAGAGCAGAAGTTTTTAATTTTGATGAAGTCCAATATTTCTTATAAAGCTATATTAATCAAGACAGTATGGTATTGGTGTCAAGATAGACAAATCAATGGAAAACAATAGAGAGTACCAAAATAGACTCCTGTGAACAACTGATTTTGATGTTCAATGTTCAATGACTGTTTTTTTCCTGGAATGATTACACATCCAAATGCAAAAGGAATAAATTTCAATTTATAATAGGCATAATATGCAAAAATTAACTCAAAATAGATCAGAGATCTAAATGTAAACCTAAAATTCTAAAACTTCTGAAAGAAAATACTAAATAAAATCTCTGTGACCTCAAGTTAGGCAGATTTTAGACACAATACCAGAGAGATGATCCACAAAAGGAAAAAAAAAAGATAAATTGACTCTAATCTTTTATATGCTAAAAAAAATGTAGCAGTGCATAGCCCTGAACATAGGACATTCTATATGTAAAGGATGAATTCCAACCAAGCTTTTGATGAATACCAAATGAAAGCAGGCCTGAGATTCTTCCTCCAGACAAGTTCTTGGTGTTAGTAGGTATCTTATACTGGCAGTTGAGTGTAGGGACAATGTGCTTTAACAATTGGCAGAGTGGATAGTAGGGATTCATAACTTTTAAAAAGCTGAGGAGTGTAAATAGAAGCCCAAGTAAATCACTTCAGTGGATCACCCACAGGCAGGGCCAATGTTCTTCTTGAAAAATAATATTGAGCCGGGCGCGGTGGCGCACGCCTGTAATCCCAGCATTTTGGGAGGCTGAGGCAGGAGGATCGCGAGTTCAAAGCCAGCCTCAGCAATGGCGAGGCACTTAGCAACTCAGTGAGACCCTGTCTCTAAATAAAATACAAAAAAAGGGCTGGGGATGTGACCCAGTGGTCAAGTGCCCCTGAGTTCAATCCCCGGTACCACAAAAAAAAAAAAAATAATAATAATAATAATATTGATTCATCACTAACTTGGAGAATAAACAAAAATGGCCCCAATTCTAGGCCACAATAAATTAATTCTCAAAAAATCTAAAGTATGTAACTGTACCCTACCTTGGGATGTTTTCCTCATTTTTACTGGTGCATTATAGTTGTACAGAATGATGGTATTTGTTGTCACATATTCATATGCAATATAACTATATATTTTGGCCAATATCATTAACCAGCACTTTCCTCTCCCATCCTCTGGTCCCTTTACTCTATTCTACTGATCTACATTGGTTTTAACAAAAAATAACAAACTATTTAAAATGGGGAAACTTTGAATGTTTAAGATTGAAGAACATTATTCCCTACATAACTTTCAAGATATATTGGATTTGAGGGGAAATATTTGATCCTTGACTTTAGAAGTCTGGTTTATTTCACTTAGCATAATATTCTCCAGTTCCATCCATTTACCATCAAATGACATATTTTCATTTTTTATGGCTGAGTAAAACTCCACTGTGTATATATGCCACATTTTCTTTATCCATTTATCTGTTGATGGACACCTAGGTTAGATTCACAACATGGCTATTGTAAATTGCAGTGCTATAAACATGGGAATGCATGTATCACCACAGTATGTGGATTTTAGTTATTTCGGATAAATATCAAGGAGTGGTATACCTGGGTCATATGGTGGTTTCATTCCTAGTCTTTTGAGGAATCTCCCTAATGCTTTCCAGCATGGTTGCATACTAGTTGTACATTCAGTCCCATCAAAAAGGAATTAAGAAAGGATCTCACAAAAATAGAAGGGAGAACAATCAAGTAGAAGAAAGGAATCAAGAGGGAGGAAGGAAAGAGGGCATGAGTAAATACTAGATAATGGAATCAACTGAATTATGCTATGACCATGTACAAATATACCACAATGAATTTTGTTTTATATATAATTACAATGAACTAATTAAAAATATTAATAAAAGGGAGACCAACAAATTATATCAGGAAATTGGAGGGAAAGAGGAGGGGAGGAAAAAGAAAAGTACTAGGGAATGAGATTGATCAAATTAGGTTACTTGCATGTACAAATATGGTTCAATGAATCCCACTATTATGTATAATTATATTGCACCAATTTTTAAAAAGATACATTGATTTTGAAATGTATGGCCAGGTATCTGAGGGAGCTGCTTTGCCACATTAGTTTGTTATCCACTAATCAATTAAATATTGGTGAATTGTTGCCATAAATTATTACTATTTTATTTTTTAAAATTACCTGTTGTTCCTTGTCTTGTCAGTAATTTGGAGAGCCAAAAGTCTATCAAGGTCCTTTAATATACTAAATCCAGAGAAAATACTTTTCTACTTTTTTCAATATACTTGTCCATGATAGTTAAAAATAAGGGAGGAAAAGGATGTGATTTTTACTTTGTGAAAAAAAAGAAGTATTGTTTATAGCACCAAAATTCCCAATAGCCAAGCTATGGAACCAGCCTCGGTGTACATCAACAGATGAACATACAAAGAAAATGAGAGAAAGATATAGATTTAGATAGATATATTATGGAGTTTTATTCTACCATAAGGAAGAATGAAATTATGTGATTTACAGAAAAATGGATGGTTTGAACTTCAGAGCATTGTGTTAAGTAAAATAAGTCAGATTCAGGAAGTCATGTGTTATATGTTTTCTCTCATATGTGGAAGCTACAGAGAAAAAAGATGGAAAAAGGGATCTCATGAAAATAGAAGGGAGATCATTAGGTAGAGGAAGGGGATCATGGGGAGAGAAGATGGGAGGTACTAGAGAATGACATGAATCAAATTATATGCATGTATGAATATACCATAATGAAGCCATTATTCTGTATAATTAATATGCACCAGTAAAAATAATTTGAACTTTATCATTGCATTTTTAGCAAGAATTCCATATTAATTATAGAAATTTTTCTAAACAGGTACAATAAATAAAAAGGAAAAAGTCTGGCAAATAATCCCACTTTTCCCCAAAAAATTTACCCTGATTTTAAAATGGATCACACTACAATATGAAGCAAATTTTAAGAATATTGCTGGAGGCTGGGCGCCGTGGCGCACGCCTGTAATCCCAGCACTTTGGGAGGCTGAGGCAGGAGGATCATGAGTTCAAAGGCAGCCTCAGCAATGGTGAGGCACTTAGCAACTCAGTGAGACCCTGTCTCTAAATAAAATACAAAAAAGGGCTGGGGATGTGGCCCAGTGGTCGAGTGTGCCTGAGTTCAATCCCCAGTACAAAAAAATAAATAAATAAAATAATAATAATAATGAAATAAAATATTGCTGGAATCTTATTTTCCTAACATTTTATCTGTAAAATTGGGTGAATTTCTTTAGTTAAGGATGACCAAGTGAAATGGGTTTTTTTGCCTATCTACATATTTGAATCACCTGAAGAACCTTAAGAAGTGCTAATACCTGGGTCAAATTTATATTCTGATATATTTGGTCTTTGGGGCAATCTGGGATTCAGATTTTAAATCTCCCAAATAGGTCCTAATAGACAATCAAGACTGAGTACCACTGGCCCAGGTGTACAGGAAGGGAATCTATTATGGGTTGAATTGTGCTCCCTACCCAAAATTCATACATTGAAATTCTAACCCCCAGTACCACAAACTGTGACCTTATTTGTAAACATCATTGCTGCAGATGTGATTAGTTATGATGAGATCATACTGAAGTAGGGTGGGCCCTTCATTCAATATTACTGGTGTCCTTATAAAAAGGGGAAATTTGAACACAGGCATGCACACAGGGAGAACACCATGTTAAAGACTGGCGTTATACCACCACAAGTCAGGGAACTTTCAGAACCTAGGAGAAAAGCCTAGAATATAAACTTCCCTAGTACCTTTTGATAGAGCATGACCCTACTAATAACTTGGTCTCAAACTTTTAGCATCCAGAACTGTGGAGACAACAAATTTTGGTTGTTTAGGCCACCCACCTTGTGGTACTTGTTACAGCAGCCTTAGACAACTAATATAGATATATAAACACTTAAGGTGGCCTCGCTCCTAACAACCATGTTATATGAACTTGCTGGTTAAGAAAATGCCAAGAAAAGAGTCACAGAAGGTACTCAACCTGGAAACATTTTGTTACA
Source organism: Tamias sibiricus (assembly GCA_025594165.1). Classification (NCBI taxonomy): domain Eukaryota; kingdom Metazoa; phylum Chordata; class Mammalia; order Rodentia; family Sciuridae; genus Tamias; species Tamias sibiricus. Next base: position 22,406,099 of record CM046667.1, on the reverse strand, counting down.
TGTCTACACAGGAGTTATGGGATTCTATTTCGGGTAAATCATCACCTTCGGAAAGGCTTAAGCTTCCTAGCATGGTCACCATTTACACACAGTATTTATTACCCTCTAAGTTTTCAATAAATGCATATTGGCCACCTGCTATGGCCATTCCCACACCAACTGTGAAATACTGAATATCCCCAATCCAGGACAGAAGACCATATGAGAATGAGTGAAGGCCCATGCTGCTATCAAGTAGAAATCTGAATAGAGCCACAGCAAAATAATATCCATATGTTCCCTGCCTTTTTGGTGTTAACTCATAATCAAAGACATTTAGGTATTTTTGAGGACATTTTGTTAGAGTCCTACAAAAACTTCAGTTGAGTCCAGGCCCAAGGAATTCAAATGAAACTAATGTCGGGTGAATAAAGTCCCATGAAGACTTGTTTGTGCCATGACAATAATGTAATTTTGTACCCATTTATACCTACTGCCTGAATCCATTAATTTGTGTGATTTAACAATAAATTAAAATTATTTTAAAGACTATTCCAGTCACATATTTTTAAATGACATCTGGCTAACAATCCTGTCTGGAGACAGCATCCTCAGAGTCCCATGAAAATATCTATGAAGATACACACACACACACACACACACACCATAGAAAACTAAAATTGGCAGAACCCTTACTGTTGTAGCTAAGTACAAAACAGATGGATTGCAGGGAAAAAAAAGGAGAAAAGCAAATGGCGCCCTATTCATGCTTTCCTTATAAAATAAAACAGGCTCACCTGCCAGAAAGATCAAAGAAGACTCTTATCCCTTTCCCCATAGTATGGTATAAACCACTCTGCCCAGGATACACTATTATCTGTGATCAATTTTCTTGGCTGCAGAATAGCAGTTGGAAGTAGTTTCAGGGCCTTTTTAAAAATCAAGGACCCACTGTGAAGGTTGTTAACTACTAGGTATATCCATACTGACATACTTTTGGGTGGGTCTGTGGATCCAATGGATACATTGGCAGCCATACCCAAGCCAATAATTCATTTATTACCTGGCTCCTAATCCCTCTACACTGACATGTGGTCCTAGGGTGTCACTGTGAACTAGTACCCTGTATCCAACAACCTTGGATAGGTCTGGGTATTCCATTTTCCTCTACTTCCCAAGGAAATTTCACTAAGTTTCTATAGAGAAGAACTACAGGACCCTTACCATAGTGTGATAGGGTCTTTCCTAATGAGGACCCAGTCTTCTGCCAATTTGTCTGGGTCTAAGAACTTGCTTAGATCTTGAAACTGGTCATAGGTTTGTGACTTTCCATTGGTTTGCTGACATCGGCTTTCTGATCATCCATTCTTGATATCTTTTTATCATATATGTGAAGCATCATCCAGGATGGTTATCTATATTGCCTATAAAAAACACATGTTCTATTAACCATCTCCATGGATCCTTGCTGTGGAGGCTCCAGGAGTGATGGTATTCTTGGGAGTGCTGGAACAGGCATGACCATGAGAATACTCTGGTCCTTCAAGTTCTGAGGAAGACCTCAGGATGGCCTGTCTGCCTCCTAAGTCACCCTGCCCTGTAGAGTTCCAATTTCCTCACTTTTGTAAAGAGCCTTCCACATAGCAAGGTTTCAAATGACCTATCACCCCATTGGGCCAAATGGGTCTGCTCATTCTCTGATTGGCACACTCTTCCTATATAAGCTGTGTACTTCCTCCATAAAATTATATCTGCATCACAGAACATGGTCTCCAATGTCTGAATGTCCCCTGACGACTGACAATGCCTCCTTACTCCCACTGAAGGACCTGTAACCACAAAACCTTGCCATTCAGAGTCCTCTGGCAGCCACTCTGCACTCTGCTATTCTGAGATTCCATCATCTCCATTGCTACTAGGGAGCTAGCTCTGTAATAGCATTTCTTACTATCAGCTCTGGCATACAGCGAACAGCCAATATTAAACACTTCAATAAGGTTGGTACCCCCTTCACCAGTGCATTATTACCTGGTAAATAAGTCCTTCCCAAGGAACATAGTCAATTGTTTGATTTTTCTTGTCATATATCATAGAGCATTTCTAATGCACCTCCTTATGGGAGCCTTTTTACCCCTTTCTTGGCAGCCTCTTTTGCCTATCATGGCATCTCTAGTTTTTTTAGTATAAACCATCAGTTTTTTCTAAGTTTCTAAGAGCTATCCCAGGAACATGTAAAAAGTTTCTCCAGAAACTACACAAAAATATCAAAAGATGTGTCACAAGTAAGTGCTCTCATGTTAATGATGAGGATAGAACTCTAATATGGCCTTCATGCCCCTGGCCTCTGATGTACATTCCCTGCATAATCCTTCTATTTGAATGAAGGCAGTATTTGTGAATATGATGGGGTCTCACTCTTATAATTGGGTTATATTACATGACAAAAGTGAAGGGCTTTTGCAGATATAATTAAGATCTATTTTCAGTTGATTCTACAGCAAATGAAAAGAAGACTACCCTGGGTGGGCCTGACAAAATCAAGCAAGCCACTTAATAAAGATAATTCATAAGATGGGGCAGACCCTTTTTTGTTGACCATAGAGAAGAAAACTGCTACATTGTAGAGATTGTTTCAGTGGCAATAGTGTCAGGAAACAGTGGGCAATCTCTAAGTATCTTTCATCTAACTCCCAAAGACTTAATTCTGCCAACAACCAGTAAGGTTAGAAGAGGACCTCAAGCCTCAGATGGGACTGTAGCCCCATATGACAACTTGATTTCAGTCTGATGAGAAACCATGTGAGAACAGGGAACCTAGTTGAGCCACACTTGGACCTCTGACCAAGGAGGCGATAAACGGATAAATAGGTATTATTTTGAGTTTCTAAGTTTCTTATCATTGTTACACATCCATAGAAAACTAACACAATTGGCAAATTTTCCTTAACAGCTTTATACTCTACTCCTTGGACCAGCACCTTCAGGATCACTTCCAGGCATACTCTTCTAGAAACTGCAGGTATGGGTTACTTAATTTTGCAACTCCTTTTCTATACAGTTCCCTCTTGCCAGCTCTACCCCTTAGATTATACTGAGATTATGGATTATGAGGAGTAAAAACTTTGACTTATAAGGCACTTTCTTCATTTGAGGCCTCTGCAGTCATCAAGCAAGGAGGAACTCTATCTTCCAGCAGGAGACAGTATACCATTTCTGCAGGCTCAGAGCATTCAGCTTATTTATCCTTATCCCAAGTCTCAGGATCCCACTCTTCCCTGTCAAGGCCCTGAATCTGGTCTAAGAGACTTGCCTTGGCTGACATTCAGCATTCTTTGAGGTTCTTTCACTCTTACAATTATGTCCTATGTCTGATTTCTAAAGCTATCTTCCTTCCACCTGTAGGTATGAGGGTTTTAAAAGTAGCTAAGGAGTTCCTGTGACTCTCGCTCTCTACTTTAAATTACTGATTAATAGGGTCTGAGTTTGTCACATTTTCTCAATGCTTCAATAGTGCTTAACAACTCCACAGTTTCTATTTTCCTCTACTGCTCAAGGGTCAGAGATATACAAGCAAGGGCATCCCCTGCACCTGTGTACTAACCCTATCAATTAATTACACTTCTCCAACATGTCAGAAACTATCAATACTCCACCATCTACAAGTGATGAAATTCTCATTACCACTGAGCCAGTGGCTGATCTAAAGTCAGAATCCAATCCATTCTGCTTTCTAGGACCATTCCTGGGACCAACATTCTTAAATTGATATTTCTAGAATCAGAAGCTATAGCGAGGATTATTGTTCACTGGATTATTGCAGAAGTACTCTCAAGAGAATGGAAATAAGAGGAACAGGCTAGGAGACAGGAAGAACAACTACAGAAGGATGTGATCTAAGTTGGAAACTTGATCCCACAGGGCACTAGAGCACAAATAGCACCACAAAGGTAGTCCCACCTTGAAGCAAGGGGGGCTATCTTTTTGCATCCCTGTGTCATTGAGTCGTTGGCTGTGGACTGCCCCTAGTGGGGGATGAGGAGAATAACCTACCTAGAAAGGTGGTGTCTGCTCAGTCAAGGTCAACTCACTACATGGCAACTGTGAGCTGATAGCAGGCAGCACTCCTTGCAGCCAGGAAATAGGTACATCCACTGGCAAAGGAGATCTGTGTGGGGCACCCACAGCATGGCCTTTGGAACCCCTCCATAATCACAGTTGTGAGCATCCTACTCTGACAACCACCTGCATGATCCTCTCCCCATCACTGCCTCACCTCTAAGTCCATCTCCAATCACCTTACTCACCTGGGTCTATACTGATCTCCTTGCTATTCTTCAAACAGTCCAGTGTTTTCACACCTCTGAAGCTTTCCACTTACTTCTCCCTTTACTTGGAATGTTTCCCCTAATCTTGGCATGATTGGCTTCCTCACATCACCTTCTCAGTAAAGACTATCCTAACCATTCACTTAAATAATAAATCATCCCCAGTACTCTGTATCCCCTTTTCCTAGTTTATTTGTCTTCTTACCATTATCTATAGCTAAAATATAGGTTCTACATATTTTAGTTATCCGATTACTGTCTAACACCCACCACCACCACCATCACCAAAGTGGTAGGATAGAGACTCATTCTGCTCTATTTGCTGCTATGTAACTTATAGCAATGCTTGTTGTTACAGATGTTCAATACATGTTTTTGGTGAATTAATTGAGTAGTCAATTAACAATTTTAGAGAAATGCTAAAAGAGAACCCTATTTTTATAAATTACTCTGAAGCTTGAAGCAGTGGTTCTCAAACTTCAGTATGTATCAGAATCACCAGGAGGACTTGTTAAATCACAGATTGCTAAACCTGTCTCCCAGCATCTCTGACTCTGTAAATCTGAGATAGCACCCCCAAATTTGCATTTCTAACAAGCTCCTAGGTGATGCTAATGCTTCTGATCCAAGGACCAAACTGAGAACCACTGGTGTAAAGACATATGGATGAAATACATAATGTAAAATGACCTAAGAATTGCTACAAATTTCTCACAACTTATAAAATCCCCAGATGGGAATAGTAAGCAAATATATTTTCCAGAATTTTTCTTTGGAAGATCATAATCATATTTTAAAGTGCCTTTAAATTTTTAACATATGGTTTGTAATAATTGGATCAAAAGATGAATGATTTTAAATCTTCATTGCATGTTGTGTGATAGAATATTAAATAACTAATATTTCATTTATGAAGTTTTTAATAATATGCAAAGTGCTTATTTTTATTTTTTATTTTTGGTACTGGGGGATTGAACTCAGGGGCACTCGACCACTGGGCCACATCCCCAGCCCTTTTTCATATTTTATTTAGAGACAGGGTCTCACTGATTTGCTAAGTGCCTCTCCATTGCTGAGGCTGGCTTTGAACTTGTGATCCTCCTGCCTCAGCCTCCTAAGTGCTGGGATTACAGGCGTGCACTACCGTGCTGGCTGCAAAGTGATTATGTTTTAATATTAAGCAGAACAGAAGGTTAAATTGAATATATGCAAAATTTAATCCCATCTATGTAAAATAAGCATAGAATAATATTAGAAGAATTGCAGCTACAGTAACTTGATTTTCTTTTAGGTAATAGAATTTTTGTAAAAGGGTTTGTTTTCCTTTTTTGTGACTCTCAAATTTTTCTATATTAAGAATGTATTACTTTAATAACCAGAAAGGTAAAATATACTTATATTTTAAAAGTTAAGCTTCATCGTTTTTTAGGGAGACAGGATAGAGAGTCAAAGATGAAAGTCAAGAAGATAGACACAAAACTTATACCAAGGGCTGGGGCTTTAGCTCAGTGGTAAAGAGCTCACCTAGCATGTACAAAACCCTGAGTTCAATCCTCAGCATCACATACATAAAAAACTAATACCAAAATGAAAGTAGCACATATTGTTTAGGCTCAAACTGTTATCTTTTTCTTGTTAAAATTAAGATATGCATAAGTATCCAAAAGACTTGTACTAACAACTTGTGTTTAATTGCTTTAATCAAATTAACATCAAGTAACAGTTCATTCCCACCCCCAAATAGCTTTTAAAGAAATGTTATTAATTCATTGCTTATTTTCACAATTCCAAAATATAAAATCTACATATACAGTTGTTAAAAATAAAACCCAAGCACCTTAATTAGGATCACATTAGCAAAACTCCCTTGTTGATTTTCCATTCAAGGACTTTGTGAAAATACTGTTAGTCAGTACAAAATGAAAAGAACTATGAGGCTAATTAGCATGGAAATTCCAGTTTCTCTCTGGGTTAAATTTAGGTGACTTGTTTTAAAGCAACCTGAAAGAAGGTCACCCTGTGTTATACAGGCTGTCTTTCTGTGATCATTCTGTTACAGAAAAAATGTTTTATAAAATAAATCATAAAAGGGTGGCACCTAGGGAAAATATTGTATCTGGTTTTAAAAACTAAAATGATCAAACTAATTTGCTCATTGTACTTTGTACATTGTACATTGTACTTTCAGTTGTTTGGAGAACAACTGCATTAAAATTATATTCATGTAAGTTTGACTTTAGAACCATGTAAAGATTCAATAAAACCAAGTTAAATTTAATAGAAATTCCTAAAATATTTAAAGATAAAAAGACAAAAAGGAACATAACTCTGTACCCAGTTGGTATACTAACTGGACAAAGAGGAATTATTACAATTGACTTTAAAATGAAGTAATTTGGGTCTATATCCTTACTGAGATTTATCCTAATGACAAAAAAATGGTCCAGTTAAATTTGAATTTCAGATAAACAACAGATTACTTTTTAATATAAATTTGTCCCAAACTTTGGATTACATATATTTATATGAAAACAGTATCTACCATTTATCTGAATTTCCAGTTTTACTGAGTATTCTGTTCTTTATCTGGCAAACCTATATTGGGGAAAACTAGGTAAAGGATATACACTACTTCTCTGTACCACATTTTTTTGCAACTTTTGGTGAATATGCAATGATTTCAAAATAGTTTTTGAAAGAATAGGGATATAAAAGTAGTTGGATTATGGAATCAGATTCCAGGTCATATCGAACTGCCTATGGTGACACATACCTGTCATCCCAGCAATAGAGGAGGCTGAGGTAGGAGGATCAGAAGTTCGAGGCCAACCTCTGCAACTCAGTGAGAACTTGTCTTAAAATAAAAATATAAAATGGGGCAGGGAAGGAGATGTAGCTCAACGGCAGAGCACTTGCCTAGCATGTGCACAAGGCCATAGGCTCAACCCCTAGTACCACTTAAGAAAAAGAAAAGATTAGTAAATACAAAGAGACAGTAGTCCTAGGGTGAAACATGACAGGAAATTTAATACTGAAGGCTTCTGCTTATCAGGAAAAACATGACCCTTGACTTTCGGAGTCTAGCTTATTTTGTAATGCTCTGAAGATCCATCCATTTTCCTGCAAATGGCATGAGTCCATTCTTCCTTATGGCTCAATAAAACTCCATTGTGTGTGCATCATTTTCTTTATCCATTCATCAGTTGGTGAACACCTACCCTTGTTCCATAACTTGGCTATTGTGAATTGCACTGCTATAAATATGGGTATGAATGTATTGTTATAGTATACAGACTTAAATTCTTTGTAATAAATTCTAAGGAATGGTATAGCTGGGTCATATTGTGGTTCCATTCCTCATCTGTTGAGGAACCTCCAAACTGATTCCTATAGTGTTTCTACTAATTCACAATTCCACCAACTGTAAAAGTGTTCTTTCCCCATCTTGTCCACCATTTATTATTATTTATATTCTTGATGGTTGTCATTCTAACTGGAGATGAAGCTTACTGTAATTTTGTGTAATTTTAGTGTAATTGTAATTTTGATATTAATTTCTCTGATTGCCAAAGACATTGAACATTTTTTCATATATTTGTTGACCATCTTTATTTCTTCTTTTGAGAAATGTCTGTTCATTTGGCCATTTATTGAATGGGTTATTTGGGTTTGGGGTATTAATTTTTTTAGTTCTTTATATATCCTGGATATTAATCCTCTGTCAGAAGAGTAGCTGGCAAAGATATTCTCCCATTCTTTAGGCTCTCCCTTTATCCTCTCAATTGTTTCCTTTGGTATGCAGAAGGTTTTAAATTCAATGCCATTCCATGTATTAATTCTTGGTATTATTTCATGAGCTTTTGGGGTCCCACTTAAGAAGTCCTTGCCTGTGCCAATATGTTGGAGCATTGACCCTATGTTCTCTTCTAGCTATTACAAAGTATTTTGTCTAATTCCTAGGTTTACAATATACTTTGAGTTGACTTTTGTACAGGGTAAGAGATAGGAATCTGGTTTCATTTTTTTCTACATAAGGATATCCAGTTATCTCAGCACCATTTGTCAAAAAGTCTGTCTTTTCTCCTCCATAGGTTATGGGTACCTTTGTCAATGATCAGATGACTGCATCAGTATGGGTTTGGCTCTGGGTCTTCTATTCCACTGAGCAAACTCTATCTTGACAGACTCAATGTTTACCTCTGTGTCCTCACACTTATTGTCCTCTCAGCTATACTCAACTAAATTGCTCACTTTCTTCCTCTTGAAATAATTTCTTATCTTGGTTTCAGTGACATCATATTTTCCCTAGCTGGTTTCTCCTTCTCCAACTCATCTCCAAGTGTTTGTAAGCCCCAGAGTTCTTTTCTTTGTCTTACCTTGATGTGCTAATTCATTAATATAGTTTGATGTAACGTGACATAACATCTCCTCTTGGTAGTCTGTTGTCTAATAGGTCCTCTAAATTCCTGATGTAAATGGAGACAAAGCTCAAAATTTTCTCCTTCCACAAAACTTATTTCTGTATGTATCTTTCTCATCTTAATATATGACACCAGTAGTCATGCAGTTGGTTAAATCAAACCCTAGGATCACTCAAGTTTTCTTATTCTCTATCTCCCCACAACCAACCTGAGGGCAAGTCCTTTTAACTCTACCTCAAAAATGTACCCAAACTGGATCAGTGTCTCTATTGACACTGACTTTCTCTAGCCCATAACATCATCACCTCTCACCTTCAGCATCTCCTACCAGGTCTCCCTATTTCCACCCTTTAGCCTTTCCAAGCTGTTTTTCAATTAGAAGGTCAGAGTTATCTTTCGACAATGTTATTACCTGGTTTAAAATGCTCTCCTGAATTCCCATTATTCTCAAAATAAATCCAAACTCCTAGGTATCACTCTAAAGTGTCTACCTCCTTAAGTTCATCTCATAAAACTCTACCCTGCCTGAACATGCTCCAGCCACACTAGCCCTCTCTCTATTCCCCAAACAAGCCAAGTCCTGACCTCTTCTCAACTAGCTCCTATTGCATTCTATCCTGTTAATCTGTTTATTTCCCCTTTAGTACTTACAGCAACCTTAATTATCCCATCCACATATTAGTTTCCCTGTTGCTGGCCCTTTTCACTAGTCTACAAGGTACATGAGGGAAGAAGTTCTGTCTGGGTTACTTACTAAAACTTTAGTGCTGGCACTTACAGTTTACTGAGATGATCCTCAATAAATGCTTTTTAGATAGTTTTAAGCAGCAATTTTGAGACAATAAGAATAAAGGAAATGTGACTCCTTTGCCACCCAAATCTTCCACCAGTATTGCCTTTTGGTCAGGTTTTGAAATGTGCTGAGATCTCAGTGAGAGAAAACAACACAACAGAACTTTGAACTACTGCCCGGAAAATGAAAGTCTACATACAGCCCATACAGCCATTATGGTGTATAAGAGGGGACATCAGGCATCAGGAAAAAGTGAAAAGAAACATGAAATTGTTGATATGTACCACTGGGGCTCTACAAGGGGAAGGATGGAAATCACCAAGTAAACGTTTTAGAACCACCAACCTTGGCTTTCCTTAGCCCACAATAACCACCAGAGTGCAGTCATTCTATTTTCAGGTTTCTATTTCTAGGCTGTAAGAATGGACCAAATTTTAGAGTATTACAGACTTTCACAGGAAAAAGAAAAGATTACCTAAAAATATTTTCACCTTTGCCAAGAACTGCTTTCAAACACAAACCCATGCTTGTCACACCTGCCCCATTTCTCCATTTGCCCTTCTTTGCTACTACCTACCCCCTCATTGCACCACATACATCTGGTACCATAAGAATTAGCTAGCATGTCCCAAGTAATTTGAGCTCTTTGAATAGAAAGTGTTCCAGAAATAAAGTAGGGTGCTAAATAGTTATAAGTCATTTCTATCAGAATTATTGGTGAGATTTTCTATCTTTCTATTTTTAAGTCTTCACCCTTAGGTTTTGCAGAAGATAATGCCAAAACATGTGATATTTCACCATATGAATAGTTCTAAAATAAAAGACACAAAGCTAGTATTATCTGGAGTCATAATTTCTATTTTCTCACAGAAATATGCACCAGCCTAAAAGAAAAATAAAACATTTTTCTCTATCTAAAGATTCTGACAATCTGGATTCAAACGTTCTGCAGTATACAGGTTTTAGGTATTAAATTTAAATTCACATTCAGCTAACATTTCCTGAATACCTACTGTGTACCAGGTATAGTGGCACATGCTTTCACACTTACTTTTATTTATCTTCATAACCACCTTCTGAGAAGGGTATTGTTGCACAACTTTAGAGAACAAAATGTTTGAAAATTAAAGTTTAAGTAACTTGACAATGTTTTATAAATGTCATGGCCATTTTAATGTACTTATGGCTTATAGTAGGCAGAACAACCCCCTCCCCAAAATGTTTACATCTTATTCCCTAAAACCTGTGAACTTCATGGTAAAAGTATCTTTGCAACTGTATGAATAATTGAGGATTAGCCTGGATCATCCAGGCGATCCCAATGTAATGATAAGTACCCTTACATGAAAGATGGGAAAAGGAGATGTGATGACAGAAGCAAAGGTTGAAACAATACAATACTGGAAGAAAGGACAAAAGCTGGAATGCTGGAAGCTAGAAGCTGGAAAAAGCAAGGAAACAGATTCTCCCCAAGAGCCTCCAGAATGAATGCACCCCTGCGAACACCTTGATTTTAGAACATCAAGAGCCATTGTGGACTTCTGATGTCCAGAATAATGAGATGATGAATTTGTGTTGTTTCAAGCCACCAAGTTTGTGGTAATTTGTTACAGCATCAATAATAAGCTAGGACACCATATATCCTTTTAACCTCCATATCTGTTCTTGCATCTAACAGGACTGTAGCCTTCTAGTGTCCTGTTCACTTCTACATCTTCAGCATCTATCACAGTGCCATCTGCCTAGTTGTTTCTGATGGCAGTTGTTGAAGATAATTCAACCCCTACAAAAACCCCAGACCACATTGACATTCATTTTCATGGCAAGAGAAGGAAATTTATTTATTATTATTTGGATCAAATCAGTTGTTTTCTTTAATCACCTATGTAACTATTTCTACCACCGTTTGTAACATCTTTATATGAAAATACATCAGATGATTTAGCTGGAATTAGAAACTGATAGGCTGAGTGATGTTAACAGAACTTTCCCAAAATTCTTCAGGTTCCATTCTTGGATTAGGCTACATACTCAGGAACCTACTTGCTTGGTTTACCTTCCCCTCACTGTAGAACTGTCTTTATAGAACAATACTTTAACTCTAAACACTGGTTTTCACTAAGGGCCAAGGAAAAAATAAGTCAGAAGTCTTACTTTTTTAACACAATATGTAAACAAATTTTTCTATTACCACCCCCACCCCAAAAGAAATCCCCATAACACAAGAAACCAAGGGACGAATTTCTCTCAGGCCTACCATTAAAGATATTATTCTCTGGAGAAACCGAAGTGGCTCTAATTAGAAATTTTAAGTTATGCTCCTGCCTGCCTGACCTCCGCCCACTCACACAGCCACCAAGACTAGGAGCAGGAGGCCCCAGGCTGAGGAAGGGCCCTGCCCGCCCACCTGCCCAACCCCCACTACCACTACTAGACTGAGAGGAGACCCAGGAGGAGGAGAGTGGGGAGAGAAAAGCCAGACCACCTGCTCCACCACACTGCGGCCAGGAGGAGATCTGGAGAGAGAGGCCCACCACACACCCACAACACAGAGAGGTAACCGGGCCTGCCCAGAGAGGCACTCCGCACTGGGGTTAAATGGCTACACAACTCAACATCAAGATAATTATAGGCTTGAGGCTGCCACCATCACAAAACTAGATAGTGAGGCTAATATCAAGGAACAACAAAAAGATCCTGGTAAGACATCACTAAGTTCCCTGTGGACAAGGCTATTGAAAGCCTACAGTCAGATCATGTGTATGTTTATGATTCTTACTTAACTTTTAAACAGAAAATTGGACATCAGAAAATAAACACCCTCTAGAGTTATCACAAAATAGGGGTCATCCATAGGGTATCATCTTCAGGTCCTTTGGAGAAATTCACTGTTGAATTTCTCCCCCCAGAAAATGTGTCACCATCTAGTCCTGACATTCAATAAAATAGGATTAGCTCTCCTCTTGTGTTGTAATGGGAGTGCTGGGTATCTTAAATCCACAACAGCAGGCATTTCAAACAAGAAGCTGAACCAGGGAGGCTGCACATCACAGTAGAGTAGAGGTGTGATGGGGAGAAGAGAGCATGCTAGAATTTAAGTGCATAGAAGCCCCCCACACATACATACATAGATGCACAGACACAGGAGTAGAAAGACAGGACAGTTCTCAGCAGTGTGTCACCTCAGCATGAGGTCCTATTTCCCTTCTGTGGTAGACACACACTGGAAGTGATGGATTCAGACTGCTCTCCTCTTCTCTTCAGAAGCAAGAAGTTGTCAGGACTAATTAATTAAAAGGAAAGTCAAACAAACAAAACAAAACCAAAAAACCACAGAGTTTAAATTGCAAAACCCATTTGCAAAAAAAAGAGTAACAACAATAAGAGGAAAAAATGAAGATTGACAATCAACACCAAATGGAAAGAGAATTATGTAACTTGATGTAAACTGGCATAATGAAGAGAAATGGAATAAAACAAAAGACAGATTTTCAAGGAATTCAGAACCAAATTTAGAACACTTTATTTCCTTGGAAGTTCTGAAACCATTTCAAAGTTCTATTACTACACATTATTTAGATAAAGACAGAGAAGAGAGACTACATCATAATATTGACCTTTACTGTGCATCAGAGATTCAGTTTAGTGCTTTACATCTGCCAAATAAACCTGTAGTTATTACCATCCCTGTTTTAGGAGCAAAGGAAGCTCAGAGGTCTTCTGCTTACTGAAATTTGGGCTCATGAACAACCAGAATTGGGCTGCAGACTCCATAATACATCTTCCACACCATGCATCTGCCTTCCAACAACCTACTTGTGGATTCCGGAAGCCCCCATTTTTAACAGCCTACCCTCATTTATTGTTTCCTGAGCTTTGATTAAAACCAGTTCTGCTGGGTTTAATTATATAAGTGGTACTTTACATAACCCTATTCTGGTTCTACTATTTAAGTATAGAATTTCCAGCCACTGAGAATCTACAGCTCTTTGCCCAACATAAAGGAAATTTCATTTATGATCCCCTTTGCCAAGTATGCCCTCAAGCTTTATCTGTTCAATAGAGCTTATCACCTGATAAAATTCTATGCAACCTCAAGATGGAGAAAAAAAAAGGGCTGGAGATGTGGCCCAGTGGTCAAGTGCCCCTGAGTTCAATCCCTGGTACCCCCCCAAAAAAAACTATTTTGAGACTGGATCTTGCTAAATTGCCCATGCTGGCCTCAAACTTGCGATCCAGTGGCCTTAGCATCCCAAACCACTGGGACTACAGGCAAGCACCATTGAAACAGGCATGTGCCATTAAAACTGGAAAAGCATTTCTAACCAGTTTCCAGGTGATGCTAATGCTGCTGGTCTCAAAGTGTGGTCCCAGAACCTGCCTTGGTTGCAGCCTGTGAGAGCCTGAGGGACAACTAAGCAGCTCCTAATTATGACCCCCAGAAACTATGACATATAAACATTATTTCCAGCCCCAGGTTTGGGGGGGCTTATTTATTATGCAGCAATGCATAACTAATGCAAATCCCCTTGACTCTCCTTACCTTCTTCATTGTGCTGGCCTCATGCCTGAGAATGAGAACTAGAACTGCAGGAGCCCCCTTCCACCTTGAGGCTAGAGTCCACATGGTGAGGATGACAAAGCCAAAAGAAGGCATCTCGATCCTGATGATACCAGAAAGTCAACATGGGGTGGCATACTTCCTGGCTTTCTTTATGTGAGGAAGAAATAGCTCCTCCTCTTACTAAAATTTTAAAATGTTCATGAAGACTGGGTATATAGCTTAGTGTTAGAACACTTAATTAGCATGTACGAGCCAGAGGAAGGGCCCCACTGACTGCCGGCATGACCCCCGCCAGCCCACACCACGACCAGGAGAAGCAGTAGGCACCAGCGGGAGGAAGAGCCCAGCCCCCTGCCTGCCTGACTGCTGCAGGCCCATGCCACCACCAGGACTAGGAACAACAGGCCCCAAGTGGAGGGAGGGCCCAGCCAGAGGAAGGGCTACACCGACTGCCTGTGCAACTCTTACCTGCCCATGCCATGACCAGGAAAAGCATCAGGCACCAACTGAAGGAAGGGCCCTGCTGCCCACCTGCCTGACTGCTGCCCCACCACACTACCACCAGGACTAGGAGCAATAGGTCCCAGCCTGAGGAAGGGCCTTGCTCTCCACCTGCACGACCCCACCACCACTACTAGACTGAGAGGAGACCCAGGAGGAGGAGAGTGGGGAGAGGAAAGCCAAACCACCTACTCCACCACACTGCACCCAGGAGGAGATCTGGAGAAGGAGGCCCGCCCCCACGCCCGCAACTCAGAGAGGCAACCTGTGCCTGCCCACTGGGGTTCCGTGGCTACACAACCCAACATCAAGATAATTATAGGCTTGAGGCTGCCACTGCCACAAAACTGAGATAGCAAGCCTACTATCAAAGAACAACAAAAAGGCCCTGATAAGACATCACTAAGGTCCCTGTGGACCAGGCTGCACCAGAGGGTGCTCTACTAGAGATGCTACCAGTAATCCTGTTGTGAACTAACAGGGAGTCTTACATGGGGATGACTATCTCTTGCTTCTCCTACTAACAGCCAAATTCTTATGATTACACTCTCAGTAGTCAAAAAATCTAATACCTCTATTTTCTCACATCATACATCATAAAGTTCTTAGCGAACCCCTAAGTCCCCCCTTCTACCATTAGATACTGTAAAGCACCAAGCAAACTATATGGTAAAAGATAACTGATCTCATCATTTCTGTTTATAGTGACAAAACTGTAAATATAAAAATAGAAGCTAACTGATATATGGATACACATTGGGTACATTGAGTGCTGTAATATTGAACTTTCCCTAAATAGTGAGGTTTCGGGTAACCTGTAGGAACACTATAAGACAATAGGGCAGAAGCTGTAATACCTCAGCCTTACCCTGCAAGAGAGGAAAACACATAGACATCATGAAAAAGCAAGAGAAGAAAATGCCCAAAACAAACCAAGTAATTACATAAATAGAACCCATAGAAAGCACAGTAGGTGAAATGTCAAAGAAGGAATTCCAAATATACATAATTAAAATGATTTGGGATTTAAAAAATGACCTAAGTGAGCAGATGCAGGCAAAAATTGATCTCTCCAACAAAGAGATAAGAGAACAAATACAGGTAGCAAAAGGTTACTTCAAGAAAGAGATAGAGTCTGAGAAAAAAAAAAAAAAAAACAGAAATCATTGAAATGAAAGAAACAATAAGCCACTTAAATAACTCAATAGATAGCATCACCAACAGATTGGATCACTGCTGGGGTTTTTAGCTCCCCCGGACCCGGGATCGGCCCTCACCAGCCAGCGGAGAAGGCTGGGGGAGTACGCCCCAGCAGTGAGGCTGAGTCGGGAGGAGGCAGGAGTCGGCTGGTGGCCCACACTCAGCCCTCATGGTGGAGGACAATCAGAGACACCAGGGAGACCAGTCAAGCAGGAACTCGTTTATTGAGGAAGTCACACAACATATATAGGGTGATTCAATAAAAATAAAAAATGAGCAGGCATATAGGAAATAAGATGTAACTGAAATTCAAGAATTTTGAAAAGACAATAGAAAAGGTATCTGCAGAAAATCCAGAGAATGGAATTAATAGAGACTTTTAAATGGCTGTGAAAATTCATTCAAAATATTAAATTACAAGCAGAGAATTTTGCCTAGAACAGGAAACTATAGAAAAGAAATTGATGCACTTCTGGTTCTGGGTGAGATGGAATCAGTGCACTCCACCCTGTCTTTTCCACTTAATGCAGCTATTAAATCTGTCCAGGATGTACTCAGCAGCTTTGTGAGGACTCTGAAAAGTAAATTTTAAGAGATAGATGGGGAAAGAAGACCAGATTCCAAAAGTACCAGTGACTCAGCAGTGAATTCTTCTGAGATTTTTGTTGTTGCTGCTTGTTTGTTTGCGTTTGGTTGTTGTTTTTTATTTTTATTTATTTATTTATTTATTTATTTATTTATTTATTTGGTCCTGTGCTATCCCCCGATGTGGACTTAAGGCAACCTGAAACCAGGAACTGGGCACCCAAACATGGAGTGAGCTCTAGGAGAAGCCCTTTACTTCTGACTTAAAGGGAAAGACATTCATAATGCTGAGGAAGAATAGGGAAACCTCCCATATTTCTTTTCTTCTCTATTGTCTCAGTCTCCAGCCCCCTAGACAATACTGCTGTGATGATCAGAGCAGCAGAAATACCATCAGGGACCACAGGCACCTATTCAATATAAAGTCTCAAAATCCAAAAGTTTGTTTTTTCAAACACTAAAAGTAATATATAAACCCCTACCAAGACCAATCACACACAAAAAAAAGAACATGGATACCTGATAGAATTAACTAAAAGTAAAATATCAGAACAGATCCTATAGCCTTTGGAATTATAATAAGAAAATATAACAACTTTTTTACCCACAAATTTTAAAGGGACCAGTGTAATCATTTTTGTTGGTTCTTTTTAGTTATACAAAATAGTAGGATACATTTCCAGTATAATCTTGATAGCTGGTGTGGCAGTTCTCTGCCTGGGCCCCTGAGGCTTTCCAGGGCATCCTCTGACACCTAGGTGGAGATAGCCCTGCCCCTACAGCTCTTGTACTCTGCACACCTGCAGGGTTGACACCACCAAGGTTTATCCCTCATGCCTCCTGGTGGGGCAACCTGAAATGCTCCCAGGCCTATTTGAGCCATACCTGGGGCAGCCAGTGGGCACTGCATTGGAATGTGTGGAGCAGAAACTTGAGGCAGCAATGGACAAAGAGCCTCAAGTCCCCATGGAAACCCTGGGCCCCTCCCTTGAATCCAATCTGACCTCAACATTTTGACACTCTGCCACCAAGATCTCCAAAATGCTTTTGGGCCCTTTCTTCTTTTGTCTTAATGAATAGTATCTGGCTTTCTTCTACCCATACTAATCTCCTTATTGAGCATTTATTTGGTCACAACCCTGGTTTTCTCTCTGGAACACACCTTTTCTTTCTTTACAATATGACCAGGCTGAGAATTTCCCCCATCTCTATAAGTTCTGCTTCTCTTTTAATTATGAATTCCACCTTAAATTCATTACTTTCTTCACACATTTTACAATAAGCCTTAAGGGACGCCATGTTGTACCCTCAACACTGCCAAGATATTCCTCCCACCAAATATCCTAGTTCACCACTCGGGTTCGGCATTCCCTGAAATTCTAATATATAGACACAATTCCTAGCCACTTTGTAACAAGGACAGCTTTCCTCCAGTTCCCAATACTTTGTTCCAATCTGTCTGGGACCTCATTAGAATAGTCTTTACATACATTTTTTTGACCAACATTGTGCTCCCAATCACTTGGATAATCTCTCAGAAGATTTAGCCCTCTCTACAGCTTTCTTTTCCTGAGCCCTCACCAGAATTGTCCTTAATGTTCCATTCACAGCAATCTAGGCTTTTTCTAACATGAACCTCCAAACTTTTCCAGACTTTACCCATTATGCAGTCAAAGCCATTTACACAATTTTAGGTTTTTTTGTTATAGCAACACCCCAGTTCTTGGTGTCAATTTCTGTCTCAACCCATCTGCCCTACCATTACAAACTACCTGAGAATAATTGTTTGCACAGAACATAAACTTACTTCTTACAGTTCTGGAGTCTGGGAACTGAAGATCAAGCTGCCAGCAAATTCATATCTCATAAGATCTTTGAGGTAAGAGCTATTGTAGCTTTGGAAGCCATGGGTTCCATCTGATATGTATGTGACGCACCTGTATAACCGGGTAAAAGCGGGTCCGAGTTAGGAGAACGGAGAATTCAGTCAGCCGGGCAGTCACTCGGTCGGTCAGAAGAATCAGAGCGGCCAGAACATAGGCAGAGCGGTTACAGAAGAGAAACCAGATAGAAGAAGTAATGACTGGTCAGAGTTAGGCCAAGACTCCTGAGGAAGACAGAAGACAGAAGAAAGAAGAAGGAAGAAAGAAGAGAGAAGAAAGAAGCTCTAATCTTTCTCTAAGCTAAGCTCTATCTTTCTTTACTCTAAGCTAAGAAGAAAAATCTTTCTTTCCCTCTCTAAGCTCTAAGAAAGTAGAAATAAAAGTAGTAAAAGCTTAACTCTGCCTCCGAGAATTTTCCTCCCGTGGCGGCGCCATGGCTGGCCGTGACAGGCAGCTTACATTCAGGATTGTTTGTTCTTGCTGTATCCTCATAAGGCAGAAGGACAGTAGGACAAAGGAGGCCAAAATTACTCCCTCAAGCCCTTTTATAAGGGCACTGATCACATTTGTGAAGGCAGAGGGTTCATGATTTAATCATTTTCCAAAAGGCTCCACCTCTTAATATATCACACTGGGTATAGATTCCAATATATGAACTTTGGAGGAACATATATATTCAAATGATAGCACCTGAAAAGGACTTTAAATTGTGAATGGTAAATACTAATTGCACAAGTAGGTTTCACTACAATATTTACATACATACACATATGGTGCCTTGACCATGTCCCCCTTCCCTTCTGACCTCTCTTGTCCTCTCCTCCCTCTCTCTTCCCCAACCCTATTCCCTTCTCCTCCCTTGATAGTCCCTCTTCTACTTTTAGGTCATCTTGTTTCCTTTTTAAAATTTTTTTTCCACATATGAGAGAAAACACACAATACTTGTCTTTCTGTGTCTGGCTTATTTCACTTAACTCATAGCCCCAAACTTCCCTCTTAGAACTTCCTTTGCTGTATTTCACAGGTTACTGTGTGTTTGGTTCCCATTTTCATTTGATTCTAGGAAATTTTAAACTCCCCCCTCCCTGAATTCCTCAATGCTCCACTGTTCATTTGATAGTGTGTTGTTCAATTTCTGTGTGTTTGTATAATTTCTACAGTTTTCTCTTGTTGAATTCTAGCTTCATTCCATTGTAATTCGATAATTTTATTTCAATTTTTTAAAAATTTCATAAGATTTGGGCTGGGATTGTGGCTCAGCGGTAGAGCGCTCGCCTAGCACGTGCGTGGCCCGGGTTCGATCCTTAGCACCACGTACGAATAAACGCATTGTGTACAACTAAAGCAAATAAATAAATATTTTTTTAAAAATCATAAGATTTGCTTTATAGCTTAATATATGATAAATATCTGCTGATTTTAAAAATGTGTATTCTGTAGCTATTGGATGGAATATTCTGTAAATGTCTGTTAAGTCCATTTGATCTGTAGTATTATTCAACTGGGTTTTTCTTCTGGGTAATATTTATATTGGTGAGGATGGGGTATTGAAATCACCCACTATTATTGTATTGAATATTATCTCTCTCTTTATGTCTTGTATATGTTTTATGTCTAGTTATTTCTTTATGTTTTATAAAACTAGGTGCTCCAAACTTTGGTTCATTTATATTTATAATCATTATATCTTCTTGATCAGTTGTCACTATATAGTGACATTCTTTGTCTAATCTGATTTTGACCTAAAGTTTATTTTGTCATGAATTGTTATTCCTTCTTAGTTTTGGATTCCATTGGCTTGGAATATCATTTTCTGTCTTTCACTTTCAGTCTGTATATGTATTTACAGGTGAGGTGAGTTTCTGGTAGCAGTATATTGTGGGTCTTTTTTTCAATCCAGTCATGCAGTCTGTGTCTTTTAATTGGAGAACTAAAACCTGTATTCAAGGTTATTATTGAAAGGTGTATAGTTGTTCCTCTCATTTTCTTCTGGTTGTTTTGAATATTCTACGTTCACTTCTTCCTGTCTTATTTATCTTAGATATTTGATAGTTCAATATGTTGATAATGTTTGATACTTTCCTATTTCTCATTTCACATCTACTCTCCTAGTGATATTTATTCTTTTCCATACTCTTGTGGTTATGTTAATCTTTCTTCCTCTTCCCTTAAATACCTTCTATAATGCTAGCCTAATACTCATAAATTCCCTTAGATTGTGCTTATCTTAGAAGGTCTTCATTTCTTCTTTAATTCTCAATGGTAACTTTTCTATGTATAGTAATCTTGGTTGGTAGTTATTTTCATTCAGAACCTGAAATACATCATTCCACACCCTCCTAGTCTTTAAAGTTTCTCCTTAAAAACCTTCTGTTAATTCTGATGATTTTCCCCTTTAAATGTGATTTAGCACATTAAAAGCTAAAAGAGAAGTGCTTTCTTTGTCCTGTACTTTTGGCAATTGAGCTATAATAAGCTATGGAGAGGATTTTTTTCCTTGCCATGTCTATTTGGGGTTCTAAATGCCTGCTGTACCTGGATGTCCATATCTTTCCCAGGATGTGTAAAATTAATTTCATTTTTTTACTGAATAGGTTTTCCATACCCTGCTGCTGCTAGGTAGGTGAGTGTCTAGAACTGGGATTATAGACCCACTGCCCGCTATGCCTACTTGGAGACATGTTGTCAGCTATGGGACATTATTCCCCATATTCATTAAATTGAAGTATTTGCCAAGGTTTGAATAGGACTAGCTCATGGCTATAGCAAGGTACAATTCCTCTCAGCTTGTCTGGAAGTGTAGCCCAGCCACAGAGCACCCCCACAACATGCTTGAAGTGCCAGGCTTGAAGATAAGGACAAAAACAGATAAATAATTACATTAAAAACCAAATAAAAACAACAACAGTATCAACAAAAGGAGGAAGTAATACGGAATAAAATAAATAGTTATAAAAACACAATAAAATTAATTTAAACGAGAAGAAAACAGCATGAAAAATTAAAAAGTGAAATGGGGGGAAGAAAAATTAAAATTAAAGTAATAGCAGAGTAGCAGCTCCCTGCTGCTGCACGCAGGGCCAGACCTGGGGAAGGGCTTCCTCCATTATCGGGAAGAGTGCGACCTGCCCATTTGCGACCAGAGCAAGAGGTAGACACCTGCCCGCTGGAAGGAGAGACCCAGCCGCCAGTGTCCCTGGCTGCCTGGGCCCAGAGTAGCAGCTCCCTGCTGCTGCACACAGGGCCAGACCTGGGGAAGGGCTTCCTTCATTCCCGGGAAGAGTGGGACCTGCCCAGCTGCGACCAGAACAAGAGGTAGGCACCCGCCCGCTGGAAGGAGAGACCCAGCCGCCAGTGTCCCTGGCCGCCTGGGCCCAGAGTAGCAGCTCCCTGCTGCTGCACGCTGGGCCAGACCTGGGGAAGGGCTTCCTCCATTATCGGGAAGAGTGCGACCTGCCCATTTGCGACCAGAGCAAGAGGTAGACTCCCGCCCGCTGGAAGGAGAAACCCAGCCACCAGTTTGCCTGGTCTTCAGGGCCCAGAACAGCATCTCCCGGCTGCTGCACGCGGGGCCAGACCTGGCGAAGTGCTTCCTCCACTCCCTGGGGGAGTGCGACCTGCCCAGCTGCAACCAGAGCAAGAGGTAGGCACCTGCCCGCTGGAAGGAGAGAACCCACCGCCAGTTTGCCTGGCTTCCAAGGCCCATAGTAGCATCTCCCTGCTGCTGTAAGCAGGGCCCAGCCTGAGGATAAGCCCCTTCCACTATTCCACTGTGCCACTCTGCAAGGACCAAAGGTGCAGCCTTGACTCCACTAACAGGGTTGCTGACTGTACATGATCTGGGTCAGGTGGCTTAAACTGGAAGGGAAAAAAGAAGGGCTTCCAAGGGTCCATTTTGTTTGAGACTTGTTCTTGGGTTCAACGTTTTTGTTTTTATTTGCTTGTTTGTTTGTTTTGTTGTTTCTTGGGAGTTTTTTGTTTTTGTTTTGATTGACAGTGTGTTTGTGTGCTTCTGCTCCTCTTTTCTTTCTTTTCTTCCTTCTCACTTTTATATTTTTTTTTCTTCCTTCATCTTCCCTATTTACACCCTGCCATTGCATTCTCAACAGAGGCAAAAACAAGTTATACGCACAAATTGAGATTTCTAGAACGTGTACAATTGAAATATATAGCAAAGTGGTGTTATATATGGTTTATTCTCTATTTTCTAGACTTATTCTCTCTCTCCTCTCTCTTACACTAATTACTACTCCTTGGTTATTTTTTTTTTCTTCTTTTTTTTTTTTTTTTCTTTTCCATCTTTCTTTATTTCTCCTCTCAACCACCGCATAAGTTAGGTTTATATGTAAATCAGTCTTTCCATCTATTCATTCACTCCATTCTCTTTCCTCTCTCGTCGGCTGATACTAAACCACTTCCATAGAACTCTCTTTTCATACTTTCTAAGAAAGAACAAGTCAATACACTCACTTCCTTCTTCCTAAACATATTACCTCTCTGTCCATTACTTGAAACTTTAAAACCCCATCAGAAGCATACAGAGTAAATTGGAAACAACATCTGGGTTAACTAAATCTGTACATTGTGATCAAACTGGGATTCTCTGAATAGTAAGTGTTTGATTTTAAAGTGTAAAGGAAATATAAGGGGATCTGATAGCATTGTACTACAGGAGCAACATAAGGTTTTAAGGTAAAATCAAAGTAGACAAGGTCCCACAGTGCAGGTAGAATAGACGCACAAGCAATATGAAGAAACAAGGGAAGAAAGTGACACAAACAAATCAATATACCTCCTCAGTAGATTCCATACCATGCACAGTTGGTGCAATGCCAGAGATGGAATTCAGAAATTACATATTCCAAATGTTAGCGGAACTTAAGAATGAACTCAAAAATGAGATGAGGGAGCAAATACAGGAGGTGAAAGATCATTTTGACAAAGAACTCCATAAACAAATACAGGAAGTAAAAGATTACTTCAATAGGGAGATAGAGGCTCTAAAGAGAAACCAAACAGAAATTCCAGAAATGAAAGAAGCAATAAATCAAAATAAAAGCTCAATCGAAAGTATCACCAACAGAGTAGACCACTTGGAAGAAAGAACCTCAGACAATGAAGACAAAATATATATCCTAGAGAAAAATCTAGATTACACAGCAAAAATGGTAAGAAACCAAGAACAGAACATTCAAGAATTATGGGACAACATAAAAAGACCAAACATAAGAGTGATTGGGGTAGAGGAGGGGGCAGAGTTTCAAGCCAAAGGAATGAGTAATTTATTTAATGAAATAATTACAGAAAATTTTCCAAACTTGAGGAATGAAGGGGAAAACCAAGTTCAAGAGGCCTACCGAACACCAAACATACAAAATCACAACAGATCCACACCAAGACACATTATAATGAAAATGCCTAATATACTGAGCAAGGAGAGAATATTAAAAGCCACAAGAGAAAGGAAGCAGATTACATATAAGGGGAAACCAATCAGACTATGTTCAGATTTTTCTACCCAGACCTTAAAAGCAAGAAGATCCTGGAATAGCATATTTCAAGCTCTGAAGGAAAAGGGATGTCAACCAAGAATCTTATATCCAGCAAAATTGAGCTTTAGATTTGAAGATGAAATAAAAACCTTCCACGACAAGCAAAAGTTAAAAGATTTCACATCTCGAAAGCCAGCACTTCTGAACATCCTGGGCAAAATTTTTCATGAAGAAGAAGAGAAAAATAACAATGAAAATCAACAAAGGGAGATATTAAACTAAGGGAAATACCAACCAGAAGAGAAACCAAATCAAGCTAAAGATCATCATACAAATAAAAATGGATGGGAATAAAAATCACATCTCAATAATAACCCTGAATGTTAATGGCCTAAACTCGCCATTCAAAAGACACAGATTATCTGAATGGATTAAAAGAAATGACCCAACAATCTGCTGTCTCCAAGAAACACACCTCATAGAAAAAGACATCAATAGACTGAAGGTAAAAGGCTGGGAAAAGTCTTATCACTCACATGGCCTGCGGAAGCAAGCAGGGGTTTCCATTCTCATTTCAAATAAGGTAGACTTCAAGCCAAAGTTAATCAAAAGGGACAAAGATGGATATTTCTTACTACTTAAGGGAACCATTCATCAAGAGGATATAACAATCATAAATCTATATGCCCCAAATAATGGAGCACCTACATTCATCAAACAAACACTTCTCAAGTTCAAGAGTAAAATTGACCACAACATAGTTATTCTAGGGGATTTCAACACACCTCTCTCACCAATGGATCGATCATCCAAACAAAAAACTAAACAAAGAAATCTTAGGCCTCCTTAAAACAATTAATAACTTAGATCTAACGGACATATATAGAATATTTCATCCCTCAGTAAATGAATACACTTTTTTCTCAGCAGCACATGGCTCCTTCTCCAAAATAGATCATATACTATGTCACAAGGCAAATCTCAGCAAATATAAAAAAATAGAAATACTACCCTGCATGCTATCAGACCGTAAAGGGATGAAATTGGAAATCAACGACAAAACAAGGAATAAGAAAA
Organism: Tamias sibiricus; assembly: GCA_025594165.1. NCBI lineage: Eukaryota > Metazoa > Chordata > Mammalia > Rodentia > Sciuridae > Tamias > Tamias sibiricus. The sequence continues at coordinate 22,381,279 of CM046667.1, read as the reverse complement.
ACTACTCCAACAACTGGAAGCTAAGCAACATGCTACTGAATGAACAAGGGGTTGAAGAAGACATCAAAGAGGAGATTAAAAAATTCCTAGAGGTAAATGAGAACACAGATACATCGTATAGAAATCTCTGGGACACTATGAAGGCAGTAGTAAGAGGAAAATTCATTGCACTGAGTTCATTCTTTAAAAGGAAAAAAAACCAACAAATAAACGACTTAACATCACACCTCCAAGCACTAGAAAAAGAAGAACAGATCAACACCAAGAGCAGCAGAAGACAGGAAATAATTAAAATCAGAGCAGAAATTAATGAAATTGAGACTAAGGAAACAATTCAAAGAATTGACAAAACTAAAAGTTGGTTCTTTGAAAAAAATAAACAAAATTGACAGACCCTTAGCAATGCTAACAAAAAGAAGAAGAGAAAAAAACTCAAATCACTAACATTTGTGATGAAAAAGGGAATATCACAACAAACACCTCAGATATACAGAAATAATTAGAAATTACTTTGAAAACTTGTACTCTAATAAAACAGAAAATGCTGAATGCATTGACAGATTTCTAGAGTCATATGATTTGCCTAAACTGGATCTGGAGGCAATACACAATTTAAACAGATCGATTACAAGCAAAGAAATAGAAGATGTCATCAAAAAGATACCAACAAGGAAAAGTCCAGGACCTGATGGGTTTACAGCAGAGTTCTACAAGACTTTCAAAGAAGAACTAATACCAATGCTCTTCAAACTATTTCAAGAAATAGAAAAAGAGGGAGCTCTTCCAGACTCTTTCTATGAGGCCAATATTACATTAATTCCATAGCCAGGCAAAGACACATCCAAAAAAGAAAACTTTAGGCCATATCTTTAATGAACATAGATGCAAAAATCCTCAACAAAATTCTGGCAAATCGGATACAAAAACATATCAAAAAGATAGTGCACCACGATCAAGTGGGGTTTATTCCAGGGATGCAAGGCTGGTTCAACATTCGGAAATCAATAAACATAATACATCACATCAATAGACTTAAAGATAAAAATCATATGATTATCTCAATAGATGCAGAAAAAGCATTTGACAAAATACAGCACCCCTTTATGTTCAAAACACTGGAAAAACTAGGAATATCAGGGACATATCTCAACATTATAAAAGCTATTTATGCAAGGCCCAGAGCTAACATTATCTTAAATGGAGAAAAATTGAAAGCATTCCCTCTAAAAACTGGAACAAGACAGGGATGCCCCCTCTCACCACTGCTATTTAACATAGTACTGGAAACTCTGGCAAGAGCAATTAGACAGACGAAAGAAATTAAAGGGATCAAGATAGGAAAAGAAGAGCTCAAATTAGCACTATTTGCTGATGACATGATAATCTACCTAGAAGACCCAAAAAACTCTACCAGAAAACTTTTACAACTAGTAAATGAATTTGGCAAAGTAGCAGGATACAAAATCAATACCCATAAGTCAAAGGCATTTTTGTACATCAGTGACAAAGCCTCTGAAAGGAAAATGATGAAAACTACCCCATTTACAATAGCATCAAAAAAAATAAAATACCTGGGAATCAACTTAACGAAAGAGGTGAAAGAGCTCTATAAGGAAAATTATAGAACACTAAATAAAGAAATCATAGAAGAACTCAGAAGATGGAAAGACCTACCTTGCTCTTGGATAGGTAGAATCAATATTGTCAAAATGTCCATACTACCAAAAACATTATACAGATTTAATGCAATTCCAATCAAAATCCCAATGTCATTCTTCAAAGAAATAGAAAAATCAGTCATGAAATTCATCTGGAGAAATAAGAGACCCAGAATAGCCAAAGCAATCCTGAGCAAGAAAAGTGAAGCAGGGGGCATCACCATACCGGACTTTAAATTATACTATAGAGCAATAGTAACAAAAACAGCATGGTATTGGCACCAAAACAGACTGGTGGACCAATGGTACAGAATTGAGGACACAGAGACTAATACATATAATTTCAGCTATCTTATATTAGACAAAGGTGCCAAAAATGTACAGTGGAGAAAGGATAGCCTCTTCAATAAATGGTGATGAGGAAAACTGGAAATCCATATGCAACAAAATGAAATTAAACCCTTGTCTCTCACCATGCACAAAATTCAATTCAAAGTGGATCAAGGACCTAGGAATTAGACCAGAGACAATACACCTAATAGAAGAAAAAGTAAGCTCCAATTTCCAACATGTCGGATTAGGCCCCAAGTTCCTTAATAAGAATCCTGTAGCACAAGAACTATTACCAAGAATTAATGAATGGGATAGATTTAAACTGAAAAGCTTCTTCTCAGCAAAAGAAACAATCAGTGAGGTGAATAGAGAGCCAACTAATTGGGAACAAATATTTAATACATGCACATCAGATAGAGCACTAATTTCTAGAATGTATATAGAACTAAAAAAACTTAACACCAAAAAAGCAAATAACCCAATCAATAAATGGGCTAAGGAATTGAAAAGACACTTCTCAGAAGAAGATACACGATTAATCAACAAATACATGAAAAAATGCTCAACATCACTGGCAATTAGAGAAATGCAAATCAAAACTACTCTAGGATTTCATTTCACTCCAGTCAGAATGGCAGCTATCAAGAACACAAACAACAATAAATGTTGGAGAGGATGTGGGGAAAAAGGCACACTCATACATTGCTGGTGGGACTGCAAAATGTGGAAAGCAGTATGGAGATTTCTTGGGAAAATGGGAATGGAACCACCCTATGACCCAGCCATCCCACTCCTGGGTCTATTCCCAAAAGACTTAAAAACAGCATATTACAGTGACACAGCCACTTCAATGTTTATAGCAGCACAATTCACAATAGCTAGGTTATGGAACCAACCTAGATGCCCCTCAGTAGATGAGTGGATAAAGAAAATATGGTATATATACAAAATGGAATTTTACTCAGCAATAAGAGAGAATAAAATAATGGCATTTGCAGGTAAATGGATGAAGTTGGAGAATATAATGCTAAGTGAAAGTCAATCTCAAAAATCCAAGTACCGAATGTTTTCTCTGATATAAGGAGGCTGGTTCACAGAGTTGTTGGAAGGGGGTACATAGGATCAGAGGAACACTAGAATGGTCAACGGAAAGGGAGGGGAGGGAGGGAGTAAGGGGGGGGTTGGAAAAAAATTGGTGATTGAATGAGATGGATATCATTATCCTAAATGCATGATTGAAGATCTGAATGGTACTTATATACTTTGTATACAAGCAGTTGTATGTAAAAAGATACTATACTTGTGCATGATGAATAAGTAAATAAATAATAAAAAAATTAAAAAAAAAAAAAAGAATTTTAGCTAACAATCACAACAAAAAAAAATAAATAAAGTAATAGTAAAAGAGAAAAAAGGGAAATCAGGAGAACACAAAAAAATATAAAAGAGCAAAAGGAGTAATTAAATATTAAAATGAGAAGAGAAAGAGAAAAACCAAACACATAAAACATCAACAAAGAATAAAAAGTATTAATAAAAAATAAAAATTTCCTCTTTGCTCAAGGGCTCAAGTGGGCAAGATTGTATATTCATAACCTACACTGACCAAAGCTTCTCTCCACATCTTCTTGAGCTGTGCACCTCTTGGTCAGAGCAAAGGGAGATGGTTATTCATCCCCCTTCTTTCCTTTGTGATGACTAGCAGCAGTGATTTGTGGTTGGAGTTAGTTGGAAAACTTCCCCAGTGCTTTGCAAGCTGCAATGAACTAGGTCAGAATGCAGAACTCCCCAGATAAAGATTCTTTCTGGGGCTATTTTGACTGTACACTCTGAGATGAGGGTAGACCCTGAAACCACAGCATGTCAGAGAGCTAGGGCAAAGTGTAGAACTTCCCCCAAAACTCTCTCCAAATGATTTTTGTGCTACACACTTATAGGAGCAGGATGGTAGTAACATGGGCTCTGCATCTGGGATCCTGAAGAGAGGCTGTGGAGTCCCAGAGATTTATGCTGGGGGTGATGATGGCAGGTTCTATGAGATCAGCAGCCCACAATTTTGGTGTTTCCAGCCCTCGCTTCTATATATAGTCACATGCAACTGCTGACTCCTACAGTGAGCCTGCTGAACTACTGATTTCAAAGGGAAGTACATTCCCTTCCCCCATGTCTTATCTCCTACCACATACAACTCTCAGTGAGTTTGTGCCAGAGTCCCCCAGTTGAACTGAATCGTTGAGGCCACCACCTGCTGAGCAGCAGGGTGCTAGAGACAGGAAAATACAGGGGTATTTGATTCCCAGAGCAGTAAACTCAGACAATAGTCCCTTCTCAAGGTGGGTCCCAGTTATGGCACTGTGAGAATAGGAAATGCAGAAATATACTCCAGAGCCCACTCACCCTGCAAAGACCAAGTCCATTGACTACTCAGACAGTATTTCTTCACTGATGCTGAATCTTATGCCAGTGATGCTCTTTGGGACTCTCACTCTTTCACCTCTACTCCCCATTCCCACAGGACCCTGCCAAGGAGCATTCCTCTACACCTCTGTGTGATCAGTGCTTGGGCACTCTGTTTCACCCACAATACTACTATCCAAAATTTCCGGGTCTCTCCAAGTCTCTATCTGTTCACTCTTGAACTCCAGAATTCTCCCACAGTCACCCTGTCAATAGGCAGCCACACTCCATTTGTTTGGATTCTGTCTCATGGAGATGCAGGTGAGTGTTAAGTACCTCTAATCTGACATCTTGAATCTCACAACAAGGACTTTTTTAAAGAGAAAAATCACAGGCTAATCTCTCTCCTATAGATAAATGCAACAATCCTAAATAAAATTAAAACAAACTAAATCAACAACATAAAAAAAAGATGATATACAATGGAAAGTTGGATTCATTCCAGGAGTGAAAGGTTGTATTAATATTTAAAAAATCAATCTATACAATTTACCAAATTAATAAAGAGGAAAGTATATAAGAATATACAAAGAAAGCATAAGGTGTAAACTTCCTACATGATTTAAAAGAAGACAAACCTTAGCAAACAAGGAAGAAAAGAGACCCTGATTAATCCTCTTAATATATCTCCAAAATCTTGCAAAAAAATATCATTTTTTATCATGAAATATCCAGTTTCCTGTAAGAACAGGAACAAGATAAAGTTGCCTGCTGTTATTGCTTCTATTCAGCTTTGTATTCAGCAGCAGAAAAAGCAAGTAAAACAGAAAAGGAAGATCAAAAAGGAAGTGACAAAAGTTTATTTAATTGTAGGCAATATGATCCAAAAATATCTACAAGCAGAAAATGTTGCATTTAATAACTGAATTTAGCGAGCCAATAGATAGAAGGTCAATATACAATGATTAATATTATTTCCAGCAAACACCAAGGGATAAGAAAACAATTATTTTTAAAAAAAAAAAACATATTCACAATATCATCAAATGACTAGAAATAATAATGGATGTGCAAGACTTCTACCTAGGAAACTATAATTTTTTTCCAGAGAAATTAAAGGAGATATAAATAAGTGGAGAAATCAGTCATGTTCAGGGATTGTAAGATTTGGTATATAAAAACATCAGTCTCCCACAAAATTGACATATAGTCCAATGCAATGCCTCAAATTTCTAGCAGGATATTTTGTAAAAATTGACAAGCAAATTCCAAAATTTTATAGAAATTAAAAAGGGCTACAAATATCCAAGACAATGTTGAGGGAGAAGAAAGTGAAAAAAATACCAATGTATGTCAAGATGTATAATAAATTGATAGCAATTATGACAGTGTGCTATTGGCATACATATTAACAAAAACAATAGGTATAATAGACCACACATCGTCATTTATGACAAAATTATATGAAGAGCACCATGGACAGAACAGCCTTTTTGGAAATCATTCTAGGTCAATGGAATATACAAATTAGGAAAGGAATGTAGGAAGGGGAGAGAGGAAATGAAGGAAGGAAAGGAAGAAGGGTGAAAGAAAGGGAAAGAGGAATTTGATCTTGACTTCACACTGAAATCAAGTTGTCTTAATCCATTTTTATTGCTAGAATAGAATACCTGAGACTTGGTGATTTATAAAGTCTAGACGTTTATGTAACTCATGGTTCTGAAGGACAGCAGTCCAACACAGAATAGGCACATCTGGTGAAAGGTCCTCATGCTCTGTCATGACATGGCAGAAGAAAATCAGGAGGGTAAGCAGAGAGCTACAGAAGAGACAAAACACAAGAGGCAGACTCACTTTATGACAAACAATGACTGTGAGTGTGAGAACTCACTTATTCTCAAAAGAATTATCGCAGTTCTGAGAGAGTGACATTAATGAGCCTAACATCTCTTAGAGGCCCCATCTCCCAATACTACCACAATGGCAGTCAAATTTCAACCCTAGTTGTTGAAGGGACAAACCACTTTCAAACCAAAGCATGAGTCAATTTCAGGAGAATTAAAATCTTTAATGATTAAAAGTAAAACAATAAACCTTCTAGGAGATAACATAGAAATATATTTTCACAACACAGGAGTAGGCAAAATTTTCTTAACCAATAAAAACCACTACCCATAAGTTAGACTACATTAATATTAACAACTTTGCCGGGCGTGGTGGCGCACGCCTGTAATCCCAGCACTTGGGAGGCTGAGGCAGGAGGATCAAGAGTTCAAAGCCAGCCTCAGCAATGACAAGGCACTTAGCAACTCAGTGAGACCCTGTCTCTAAATAAAATACAAAAAAAAAGGGCTGGGGCTGGGGCTCAGTGGTCGAGTGCCCCTGAGTTCATTCCCCGGTACAAAAAAAAAAAAAAAAAAAGAAAGAAAGAAAAGAAACGAGGACAAATCATAAGCCCATGGCTCAATGAATTTTCAGAGTAAATAGACCCATGTGCAGTCACCAACTAGATCAAGAAATCAAACTTTACCAGCACTCTAGATGGAACCCTTATGATGACTTCCAGTCACTTACTCCTCTTGCCAAGATAACCAGTATTCTAACTTTGAAATCATAGATTAATTTTGCCTGTTTTGACCTTTGTATAAATAGAATCATATAATACATATCCTTTGGTGTCTGGCTTCTTTCATTCAACATTATGTCTGTGAGATTCATTCACATCACTGTGTATGAATGTAGTTCATGAATTTTTTATTGCTGTAAAGAATGTGCCACAATTATTTGTCCTTATAGCATTGATGAATATTTGGGTTATTTCTAATTCTTGGTTATTAAAAATTGTGCTGCCATAAATATTCTTTTAAAAATTAATATTGTTTTAATGGATAAGTGATAATTGTAAACATTTATGGAGTGTAGTTGGTCTTTTTGACATGTGTAGTTGGTCTTTTGACATGTGTATACAAAGTGGAATTATTAAATCAAGTTAATTAGCATATCCATCACCTCACCATTTTTTTTTTTTTTTTTGATTACAGGAGTGCACCACCACACCCCGCTGATTTGTCCTCTTTTCTAAGTGTTATATTTTAATTAAAAGTGAAATTTTTAAAACTACATTCATAAGCACAGTAACAATAGGTTGAAATAATGAAATTCAGAAAATTCTTCAAATTTGACAAAGTATGAGAAGTGTCCATATTAGCATTTAATGCATAAATAAATCAGTTTTTGTGCATTTTTGCTTTCTTTGTTGATTTATGAATTTAATTTCATTTCAAGTACTAAAGCAATTTAAAGATAGCTTACTGTTCTCAAATTTGCACCCAGAATGTTAAGCATGAGGGCGTATTAAAAACCCAGAAATAGTATATCTGTCTAAACGTGTTGAAGTTCTGAGTTCAAAGCAATTTTTAGGAGCCAAGTTTAAAATATTTTAAAAAGCTATTTCAACAACCCTGGGTTTGAAATTTGTAGTAGGAGTGTTGAAGCGCAAAATTGAAAAGTAAATAATAAATCTTTCAGACTTCTGATTCAAGATAATTGAGTGAACAGACATTTACCTCTTCTTCTTATAAAAACCTTTGAAGAAGAAATATCAAAATAATCATTCCACAGTCTACTGGGAGTCTGTGATGGGTGTCAGCAATAGACCCAAAAGGAAAGAAATATCTGGTAGCTATAAATTCAATCAAATTAGGCTGACAGTGATGCCCAAAAGAGCTAAGCAGACTAGGAAATCCTAACTCTTTGCAAGCTAATTAGCCTACCCACTACCTCACATGTTGATTTTTTTTTTCTAGTAAGAACACTTAAGTTCTACTCTCTTAGCCAATTTCAAGTATACAAGACAGTACTATTGATTATAGTCACCATGCTCTTCATTAGAGTTCCAGATTTATTCACTCTGCATAGCTGAAAGTTTGTGCCATTTGCAATAAAATAAGTGAAACTGGAGGGTATTATGCCAAGTGAAATGAGCCAGGCACAAAAAGACAAATACTGTGTGATCTCACTTATATGAGGAACTGAAAACTTTGAACTCATAGAAGTGGAGAGTAGGATCATGCTTGCCAGGGACTGAGTGCAGTGGAAATGAGATGGTGGTCAAAGTGTACAAACTTTTTCACCAACTTAAGTGAATTTTTCCATTTAAAGCAAAATTTTCCAAAACATAATCTAATCATCTTGCTTTGCTATTTTGATTGCTTAGAGTTATCCATTATTCTCCTTTATTATTTTTAGTCTCTATTTTATCTGTAGGTTTAAAACTTCTTGAATTAATAGTGTAGCTCATTTCATTTCAACATTTCTTGTTTCCTGATAGCTCTAAATTTCCCTGTGAGGACATTGTTCTGTGTCCCACGAAATTTGATGAGCAGTATTTTCATTGTGATTTGCTTGAATTTCATTGTAATGCTTTACTTCTTTACCAAAAGGGTTTTTAATATTATTATTCAGTTTCCAGTCTCAAGGAATATTCTTTTATTTTATGGTCTAATTTTATTTCATTATTGTAGGATAATATAGGTATTCAATATTGATACTTTCAAATTTATTGCAGCTTCCTTTGTGGCCTTTTACATTGTCATTTTTTTTGAAAATGTACTCAAAAAGAATGTGTTGAATTTAATTAAAATCTAATGGCTGAATATTACTCATTTGAAAATTCAGAACTCCTATGGTTGTTTATGATTGCTTGATCTCTCACTTTTAGAAAGGGTTGTATTTACATACCTAAATAATTGTTGAATAATTATTAAATATAAATAAATGAATAAAAAATAGATTAATTTGATAAATTTTATTATTGAAAATTTTTTTACCCATGATACCGTGTGTAGATGCTTCATACATTTTGGGGTTGTACTGATAGATATATCATATTCATGATTCTTTCTTTTGATTCTATTGTAACTTTTCCTTGTATACAAGACTTTTTAAATATTTTTTAAGTTGTAGTTGGACACAATAGCTTTATTTTTATTTATTTATTTTTCTGTGGTGCTGAGGATCAAACCCAGCACCTTGCACATGCTAGGCAAGTGCTCTACCACCAAGCCACAACCCCAGCCCCTTCAAAGACTTTTTTTTTAATCCCTTGTAAGACCTTTGCTTAATTTCACTTTTGTCAGATATTAAGACTGCTGCTCCAGATTCTGGTGGTCCATATACTTGGCACATCTTTTTAATGTGTTTTTTTTTTTATTTTCAGCTTCTCTGTACCCTTACATTTTATTTAATTTTTAATTCAAATTTAATTGAAATTTTGTTTAATTTTATTTTAAGTCATTTAAATTTCTCGGGCTTTTAATAGTGAGATTAGAAGGAAAGGTGGTTACAGATCTCATGAAAAACAAAGGGGCAATCAGTAGAAGAAAGGGACCAATATGTAACAAGAAATCCCATCAGTATTTACAACTATAATGCACCAATTTTTTAAATGTGAGAAAAAAGAAAAAAATCACATTTAAAAAACTTTCAAGGATTTGGGGATATTATAAGAGGATGTCAAGTAAAGATGCAGACACAACTATTATATACATAAAGCAATTTTTGCGAAAACAACTAAAGAGAAAAATGTACTGGTGATTTTTAAAAATGAGACTAGAACATTTACATTTTTTGTAATTTTTTTTTTTTCTTTTATTATTGGTACCAGGGATTGAACTCAAGGGCACTTAACCACTGAGCCACATCCCCAGCCCCCCAGCCCCCCAGCCCTTTTTTATTTTAAGTTGCTTAGGGACTCACTAAATTGCTGAGGCTGCCTTTGAACTTGTGATTCTCCTGCCTCGGCGTCAGAGCTGCTGGGATTACAGGTGTGCACCACTGAGCCCAGCTGCAGTTACTCTTATATTGACTTATTTCTTCTATCACATTTCATGTAATCTATGTACTTTCATAGTTTCTCCTTCCCTGTATACCATGATAGGCTAAGTTTCTTTTGGAGGAAAGACTAATACAGTAAGATAGGTCTCAAGGTGACTATAAATCTATATTTAGCTTCAGAGAATTTTTTATTCTTATTCTTTTATTCTTTTTATTCCTGGGTTTAGTGGAGAACTAAAGAAAGCTGCTCATTCTCCTCTCGCCAGAGAAACATTGGAGGGATTTCACAAGCGAGAGGAAAGGAGGGAACCAATGAATTAAAAACCAAAAAAAGACTGCAAGCTTCCTTGGGAGACCACAGATTATAATGAATTTGTACATCTGCGAATGGTGGCAGCCTAGGGAAATGGGCAGACAAACACAGCAGAGAGAGAATTTTAAGTCCCTTCTTACCCTTTCCCCACATTCTGTCTACGTGCTCACTTCCCCCACATAAAAATAGGTGACAACAGTCTAGGCGACCCATGTCAGTGGGGCTCTCTTGGGGCAACACAAAAACATCACCGTAGTAAAGAATTAATAAAAAATAGCTATAGATTGGTGAGGGCCACCAAGCCTGCCATTCCTCTCTCTCTTCCTGTGGGAGACGACAATTTAAGGAGATCACCATCTCCCAGTGTGGCTTATTTAGGTATTTAAGGAAAGGATTTAGAAGAATTTGAAGAGTTGCCTTGTGGAGTGGTAGCAAATGGTTTTGTGGTTTCTCAAGCATTCCAGACTTGGATTCATCTAATCTTCTCTCCTTAAAAATCATCATGAGGGACATAAACAACTAGAGCCTGGGCTTCATCCATTCTACATATACAATACTAGAGAGAGTAGCTGGTACACAAGGAATGTGGCCATGCTTCCCAAAATAACGTTATCCCTGAGGAATACAGTATCTACAGAAGAAAGCAAAGTGAACAATATATACCACATGAAGCAGTTATAGGAATAGAGAGCATATTAAATACCATTGAGGAGATAAGAAAAATTAAATTATGAAGCAGTAAATAGAAGATTTTTTAAAAGTGCCAAGTGAAAAACTTAAGTATAAAGATATAATCATAGCAACAAATTCTTATTTTTTAGTTGTAGATGGACACAATCCCTTTTATTTATTTTTATGTGGTGCTGAGGATTGAACCCAGTGCCTCACACATGCGAGGCAAGCACTCTACTACTGAGCTACAACCACAGCCCTACAATAAAATCTTAATAGCTAGGTTACATAGCAGAATGGACACACCAAAGACCAAATTACTAGGCTTAAAAATCAGAATGAACTACTTTGCCATAAGAGATCAGGAAAGGATAAGAATTTTTTTTCTTATTTACCATTTCTTTTTGAAATGGTAGAATGAAAGCCAAGAAATATGAAAGAATAAAGTGGCAAATACCTGAGAATAGGAGTCACACAAAAAGAAAAAAAAAGATCTGTTTGCAGTTAGCAACTCTAACCTGCAGGATGAATCCAGCCTCTCTCCTAGTTTGTAAATGAAATTTTATTGAAACACAGTCATATCCATTGTTTGTTGTCCATGGCTACTTTCATCCTGTGATGGAAAATTGAGTAGTTATGACAGTGACCATATGACCCACAATGACTAAAATACTATCTAGGCCCTTTACACAAGATATTTGCTGATCACAGCTTAAATATACCGAGGAATTAACACCATGAATGGATAGAATGAGATAGGATACCATCTAGACAGTCTCATTCATGAAGAGAAGAAATGAAAAAGTACGTGGCATTCACTGGTTCATAGCAATCCTGAAACCCCCTAGGACCAGGACACTATTTCTGGACCTATTTGGGGCATGGCATGGGTGTCGATATCATATTAAAGTAGCAGGAAAAAAAAAAACTTGCAACTTTGTCAATAGTTATTTTGGGAAACATTTCTGTGATGTTTGATTCCATAACCCTGAAACTAGATTGTGAAGCTATCTACATAATTCTGAAGCTGCTACACACTTGAGTACTGTTAGGATAATGCCGGTGAGGTAGGTGCTATGGTTTGGATGTGGTTTGTTCACCAGTGTTTCATGTGTTGTGGGTTTGGTCCTCAGTGTGGCTATGTGAGAGGTGGTTGGACTTTTTTTTTTTTTTTTTTTTTTTTTTTTTTTTTTTTTTTTTTGGTACTGGGGATTGAACTCAGCGGCACTTGACCACTGGGCCACATCCCCAGCCCTTTTTTTTTTTTTTGTATTTTATTAGAAGCAGGGTCTCACTGAGTTGCTAAGTGCCTCGCCATTGCTGAGGCTGGCTTTGAACTCGTGATCCTCCTGCCTCAGCCTCCCAAAGTGCTGGGATTACAGGCGTGCGCCACCGCGCCCGGCTGGTTGGACTTTTAAGAAGTGGAGTCTAGTGGGAGGCTCTTAGGTCATTAGGAACACTACCCTTAGAAAGGGTTAAGGCAAGCCGGGCGCGGTGGCGCATGCCTGTAATCCCAGCACTTGGGAGCCTGAGGCAGGAGGATCTCGAGTTCAAAGCCAGCCTCAGCCATGACGAGGCACTTAGCAACTCAGTGAGACCCTGTCTCTAATAAAATACAAAAAAGGGCTGGGGATGTGGCCCAGTGGTCGAGTGCCCCTGAGTTCAATCCCCAGGTACCAAAAAAAAATAAATAAATAAATAAATAGAAAGGGTTAAGGCAGTACTTGAGAAACTCTGAGTTCATTTTCCTGAGAGCAAGTTGTTATAAAAAGCCTGACATGACCCTCGAATCACTCCCTGGCTTTCTGTCTCACCATATGAACTCTCCATCCCACATGTGTTCCCACCATTGTGATGCCATCTGCCAGGAGGCCTTGACCAGAGCTGGACTGATACCAGCCACATGAAACCTCCAGAACTGTCAGTTAAACAAAGCTCCTTTCATTGAAAGTAGACTGCATCTGTTATTTCATTATAGTTATAAAAAAAATGGTCTAATACAGTAGGTAAGTTTGAGAAGGGATGAGGATTAAAGAGAAGGAAGAGAGCGGGTTTTAGAAAAGAGGGTTGGTAGAAAACCAAACCAGAGAGAGCACAAAGGATATCACCTGATATGTGATAGGGAGTTGAAGGCATACTGGGTACCACTAAAGACTCTAGACTGTTCCATACAGTCCTCTGTGCAAAGTGTGCCAGACATCTTGCTCCAAGTTCCTTACTCTACCCTAATTAGTATAGAAATGTTCTGTCTCCACAGTCTACTTAAAAAGTCCCTGAACACTGAGGAAAACCTGCCTTCTACTCCCACACTAAAATTTATGCTTTCATCAATTTTTCACCTAATATGAAATCCACAATTCGAGAAGTTCATTACTAATTGATTGCTGAATATTCAGAATCCTAACCTGTCTAAATGGGTGAATTTGAGATATTTTTGCTTTATTTATACATGCTTTATAAGTATTCATCAGAACACACAACTGCCCCATTCATTAGCATTTGTTACCACAGAGGTGACGATTGGCCATCCTCAAAGATAGTATCCAAAATTATACCTCCTTAAATATATAGTTCTGGAAAAGAACAAAACCAAGAGCTGTATATTAGGGCACAAGTCTGGTAAGATTTGGGACTTTCAGGAAAAAGATGTTCAAGAATCAATTCAAACCTCTCCTACTTTACCTAAAAAGAATAAATCAAGGTGAGTTAGTTCATAAGTGTTTCCAAATCAGCAGAAGCTTAACTTTTTCTGAATGCAGGAGCAGTTCCCTTCAATTAGCATTAAGGCCTTGGCCTACCAACTCTCAAGCACTTTCTGGGTGTGGAAGAATAGGAAGGCAACAAGAAGACAGTGTCAGTTAGCTGCATACACTTGCAGTTAACTCTGACTACACCTTCAGGGCTCCTCTGCCTTCTCTAATGGTTTCCAGAATTTTCCAGACTCCTAGAAGTTTGTTAAAGATTTTGGCACTATACAGATTCCTCCAGAGCCCAGGTACCAGAAGTCCAACTTCAAATGAATTTTTGCCAATATAGATTCTGCTTTCAAGGGCTGTGTGAATGTGTGTGTGTGTGTGTGTGTGTGTGTGTGTGTGTGTGTGTGTGTGTGTGTGTTTTCAAGAAAGGGAAAAGGAATAGTCAGTTGTGAGTGATGTTTCATGCCCTAAAAGTTCATAAAGCTAAGAAATCCAGGCGGCATTCCACAAAATCAGGACACCATTCCTTGTCTTTCTGGTCCTCCTATAAGCTGATGGCAAAAGGCAGGCAGAGTTCACTCTGAGTTTCCAAGTGGAAAAATGTAATACTAGAGATTCACAATAGCATCTCAAATTGGAATCAGTTAAAAGAATTATAGGTTCCAGAAAAAATCTGTATTTGTTTATAGTTTTCTTTGGCACAAATATTTAGTAACCTAGGGTGTGTAAAACTTCTTTCACATGTCACTTTAAAAAGAATCAACCATTTTATTTTCAGAGCAAAGTCTCAAAACAAGGAAAAGGAAAAAGATATTTTTTTAAAAGTCCTTCCTATATGTCCCCCAGTTTTACAAGTATAACTTCATGTGCATTATTTATGGTACAAGATTTTTTTCCACCAAGACCTGTTTTGACTTTAAGAAGGAGCATGAATATTTGCTCTCAGTTTAATTTTCTCTCCAATTATAGCTATTTGTGAAGACTTTGTCCTATGGCTGAGCTGACAGGCTGACTCATTTCACCAATAGTGTCTTAAACCAGGACCATTTCCCACCATTTCCCACAGTGGCTTAGGCCTTGACGTTGTTCCTCAAATAAGCTGCCCATTCTCATTCATCTCTCTCTCTCTCTCTCTCTCTCTCTCTCTCTCTCTCTCTCTCCCCTCTCCCTTCTTCTACCCCACCTTCCTCCCCACCCACCCCCACACCCCTCCATCCCTGGAGATCCAGAGAGAATTCATCCATGGTGCAGTAAGTTAACAAGGTAGTCCACCAAAGTTCAGAGCAAGTTTTCCCGCACCTAGGTGGCAGTCAGCCACTCCATTATGCCACCACTCAAAGTTGGCTTCTCCGAAAATCTATTCCAAACCTGGCACTTTACATCAAGAGAATTTAGTCAAAGCATTTGGCACATCAGATTGTCTAAAACACAAGGTTAAGAGCTCAAAATAGCCACCCTAATCCAAGACTCTTCAATTAAGAAACATAATTATCAAAAGATTCTGCTACAATTGGACATGAAAACCACACCCTTCCATGCAATAGCTAGGCAGGACTGCTTTTCCTCCTGATAAATGAACAAATATTTAATGAGCATGCATACTGTTCCTCCAGTGTGGGAATACAAAGAAAAACAAGAAACAGTCATCCCTATCAAAGAGCTTGAAATTTAATTAGAGAAACAAGACATAAACATATAAAAAGAAAACCATTGGTCTGAATGGTACTTATATACTTTGTATACAAGCAGTTGTATGTAAAAAGATGATAACTTGTGCATTATGAATAAGTAAATAAATAATCTAAAAAAAAAAACAAAAAAGAAGAAAACCATTTACAAAATTAGAATACAAGGTTTGGATTGCAGCAGCATTAATAACTCCATATGCTCAATGTCCAGCATGTGGAGTATGGAAAAGTTACCTGTGCTCCCCTTTAAAACGTTTTTGAAGTCTGGCATACATACAGAAAAGTGTGCATGTCATAGCCATACAGCTCAATGAATTTTCATAAACTGAACACATCCAGGTAACCAATACCCAGATCAAGAATAAGAACATCAAGCCAGGTGCAGTGGCATACGCCTGTAATACTAGCAGCTCTGGAGGCTGAGGCAGAAAGATTCCAAGTTCAAGGCCAGCCTCATAAACTTTGTGAAGGCCTAAGCAACTTAGTGAGACCCTGTCTCAAAATAAAAACTAAAAAGGGCCGAGTATGAGGCTCAGTGGTTAAGTGTCACTGGCTTCACTTCTTGGTGCCAAAAATTAAAAATAACAAGAATAAGAACATCAGCAGCATCCCCAAACCCCTCCTTTTGCTCTTCGAGTCACTAGTCTCCTCTGAAGGTATCCCTTATCCTGACTTGTATCACTGTAGATTTGTCCTGTTTTTGTACTCTATGTAAGTAGAATCATGCAGTATGTGTTCTTCTTGTGTCTAGCTTATTTGGCCTCAACATTGTCTTTGAGAGATTTATCCATACTGTCATGGATAGTTGGAGTTCATTGCTATTGCTGTGTAGTATTCCATTGTGCAAATATTACAAAATGCATTTTTCCATTCCAGGATTGATGCACATCTGGGTATGATTCCAGAAAAATCTGTACTTGTTTATAGCTTTTTATAAAGTATATCTTACTGTTTTGCCATGAACATTCAAGTTCATGACTTGTGATCAATATGTGTATGCCTTTCTGTTGGGAACATCACTACAGGCGGGACTGCTAGGTCACAGGCCTGGGCTAAGCTTTAACAGATATATCCAAAGTAGATGTGACATCCTGCTCCAAGCCGCATATGTGCATTCCTGCTACCTCACATCCCTGCCAGCATTCAGCATTTTCCACAGGACAACCTTTTGACAACACTCTGATAGAGGAGAGCTTGAATTTGAGCAGACTAACAGGGATTCCGGGCACAGTCCCCAGGTGGCTCTGGGATTTCTTCTCTCAAAGAGAGTACCCTAGGACAGTGCGGCCTCCAGCATGACCCCAGAAGTCTTAAGCAAATAAGTAAATAGACCAATATAAAAGCCTATACCCTTTAACATAAAAAGAGACTACATAACTGAGGCATGAACTCTTCCTGGGTAAGGCCAATTGTATCAAGTAAAGATGTAGGGTTTCATCTATCCATTAATCAAACACATAGTTTCTTAATATGTGCCAACCCCAGTTGTAAACACTTTACAAATATTAACTCATTTAATTTTTGTTACAATATAAAATTATTGTTTTCATTTGACAGGTGAGAAAACTGAGGCATAGGGAAGCTGAATAATTTACCCAATTTTATAGGGTTGATAAAATAAAGCAGGGACTCCAACCAGGCCTGCTGGCTCCATGCTGTGTTCTTGACCTCACATTATGCTGTATTTCTTCTTCTGGAATACTCAGACCCGAGTAACTCACCTTCTCAACCAATTTATTGCATTTCTTTATATAATCCCCTTGATACACCAAAGATCTCCTTATTTCATAGGTCCAAATCTAAAGCAACTTCTTAGTTTTCCAAAGAGAAATTTTCCCTCCTCCCAAAGTCAAGGCAATTTAAATACATAAATTGTTAGAGCCATAGATTAAGTATTCAAATGACTACTTATAATATATTACTATTAAATTATACACATATGTATAATAGCACAAATTATATTATGATGTTAAAAAAATTTTTTTAACCAAACTCATAGATCAGGAAATAAGTTATTCATCTTGAATGGGTTTATGTAGCTATGCATCAGTGTTTTCATTGTCAGTATAATTATTTTTTTATCATCATCATCTTCAATTTATTCTGAGCTAACTGACAAACAGCTTCTTTTGATTTCATATATGATGAGAGCATTGGGAAGTTTATCTCAAATTAAAAGTACCCCCTTGCAGAGCTTTCTTAAAATTTATTTATCTCAGAAGTATTATAATCACTTCTTCAACAGTATATCTTGCAGTAAAGCAATGGCTAAAAGATTTGTTTAATACAATATCAAATCATTGCTATGGAGTCATTACCACAGTTATAATTAATAAATGTGTGTTATATTTCTTTGTTTACATTTTAATTAATCTGTCAGGAAGCCTGTATAAATGTCCCAAATTAATACTGTTCTAATGTTCCTCCCAAGTAGTACTTTACCTTTCACACTAAAGTAGTTCAAACTTTATAAAGACTTAAATAGAGGGCAGCAATTCCTACTTTTCTAAGGAGCAATCATGGGGGTGGGAAGGGACTTTATTTCCTATGTAGTCCACACATGATGTTTGTACTCTTGGTCTACTCAGAATTTGCTCTCCCTGTCTAAATCAGAATCCACAATATTAACAAATCCCACTTTTTGTTAACTTTTTGCTTAAACTTGCCTTCATCCTCCACTGCTATACTTAAGCCAACCTCCTCCTCCATCCACAGATCTGACCCCTGGATCTCTGGCTCTTTGCACAGAAGGAGTTCTTGATTTTAAAGTCATTGGTCAGAAGCCAAGAAAACAATAAACATAACAGTGAAGGGTGATACTAAAATCAACAAGGGAAGCAACTGATCAAGTTCAAACTGTGTTAGGCACCAGGCCATGCCCTTTAATCCTCATAACAATTATTCTCTAGGTTATTATCTTTATTTTACAGATAAAAAAACTAAAGCTCAGTGTAGTTAAATAAGTCACCCAAGGTCATGGAGCTATTAAGTTGTATGTATTAACCAGACCTGTCAGATTCCAAAGCTCACATTCTAAACCGTATCATCTCCTACTATCACATATTTAGACTGCATAATTCTGATGATAACACATTAGATTCATTGCATAAATGTAAGTATGCAAAATACATCACAGATTCAAACACAAAGAATGGGGGATAATTTTGCACAGAGGAAGCCCCCGACACTTTGATAATTCTGTAGCCAGTTGGATACAACCAGATTTCCAAAGCCCAGATACCTTGAGCAGACCCAAAATTAACAGGTTTCTCCTTAGCAGTGAGAGTCCCATGCTGGGCCAAAGATAGGTATGGAAAATTCACATCCAATGTGGAAGTCATGTGTGCATAATGACTGAGCACCACATGGAGCTTTTGGGAGCTTCTGTTCAAAGAGCCAAGGTCTACTGAAATAGCATTTGGAGAACTTACAAAAAATATAAAGAAGAAAAATTAGAGCAACAGTAACCCTCTAAATCTGTTGGTTTGTCCTCATCATAACTCCCAAGATAAAGAAAAGAAAGGCTAAAGGGCATTTGGTGTTGTAAGAAATAGCACAGCCTTGGAGTTAAAAAGAAACAAGTTAATACCTGCTTCTGCTACTAGTTATATGGCACTGACCAAGACACTTTTTCCAATCTGCAAGATGGGAACAATAATAATAACAACACTGCAATCATTTCTACTTCACAAGGTTGCTGTAAGGAAGACACTAGACTATGGCTGAAAGATATTTAGTACATGCTAGCATGTGGGAATTACTTAATAAATGCTTATCATTACTATTTTATTGTTGTGACGAGTATTTCCTTCTACATTATAAGCATTTTGAGCTCAAGATTAAGTGACTGAAGTGGTTCCTCCTTGTAGAGGGGCATGCAGCTAGGGCAATGACAGGGCACAGCATCCACCTCTTTCTCCATAACTCCCTGTCTCTGAGTTTGTTTTGCCATACAGTAACACTGTACTCAGCCCACTAAATGCCAAAATTCACATCAACATCTGAAATAACATCTTCAAGATGAAAGGAAAAACAGATAAAAGGATGCCAGGATGTCTCAATTCAAGCCATGAGAAATGTAGCTAAATGTGTTATTCTTCTCAGCCCATGTGCCTCGTACCTGACACATAGTAGCTCAGTAACTAGTACACTGATTGGGGAAAAAAATCTCAATTGAATACCTAATCATCTTGAAATATGCTAGATCTATTTTTTGCCAATTATTTTTATTATACAAAGTTTTAAATGAATAAAAGTAGAAAGAAGGACTACCATGTACTCATCACCCAGTTTTTAAAAAGCAGTTGACTCATATACCCCTACCCATTTCCCCACTCCTTTTAGATCCCACACACACACATTGGTACCAGGGGTGTTTAACCACTGAGCCACATCCCCAGCCCTTTTTTATATTTTATTTTGAGACAGGTCTCACTGAGTTGCTGAGGCTGGCCTTGAACTCATGATTCCTCCTTCCTCAGCCTCCCAAGCTGCTGGAATTACAGGGTGTGCACCAACATGCCCAGCTTTGGTTATTTTGAAACAAATTCCAGATATCATATCATTTTATACTGAAGCATTTCAATCTGTGACTTTAAACAATGATTCTTTTGCCAAAACATAACCATAAATGTCATTATTCCTACTAAAAATAGCAGTCCTCAATATCATTAACTACGCAGTCAGTATTTAAATTCCCCAATCTGATATTTTTATACTTTGTTTTAGAATCAAAATAATGTCCATGCTTTGCAATTACTTGATATGTCATTTAAGACTCTTATAATCTTTGGCTTCTAATTCTTCTCTTCTCCCCCTCCCCTCCCCCACTTTATTGAAGAAGGCAAGTTTTTGCCTTTAGACTTTGGATACTCTGCATTTTGTTATATGCATCTCCATGATATGAACACATTCTATCATCCCCTAAAAATTCATCCTTAAATCCAGATGCTTCATTAGAATATGATATGCTGTTTTGACAAGACAACTTCATAGATGGTATTTTATAATTCTATCAACATGCATATAATATCTGCTCACCTTTCTTTTTTAGATGGTAGACATTGGTAATCATAGCCTAGATTCAATTTTTAAGACAAGATTTTACTGTGATTTATCTCAATAATTTTTAAAAATAGATTTGATTGGGAACTAGACATTTAGGATTGGGATCTAGCCACTAGAAAAGAGATGATGATAGCTCACATTTCTTTCTGCCTCCAGTGCAGAGAGCCTGGTACCTGTGACATCACAGCCATTCCAAGACTGTTAGTCAAATGAAATTGGAAGACCATCATTTGCTTTAAATGCATACTTTTATCCAAAGAATCACACACTTTCTTCTCTCATCATTAGCTCTTATAATGCCAAGGACTTCATCACTACCCCAAAACCGAGGCTGCCTGTTCCTTTTAATTTAGTTATCAAATTCTCCTTGTTCATAAAAGAAAATGAATTGCCTGAAATTGAAAGGCTGCAAAAGCTAACATTCATTTTAATACTTCCATCACATCTGTTTAAATTTCCTCATTAAGTCTTCAGGTACAACTTTCCCATTGGCATTACCATGGCAGTGTATGCAAATTATGTCCCTGCTTACAGAATTGAACATTCAGGGCATGACTATATTTTCTTCCCCCTCTATGAAGAGGAAAAAAATAAATTTGCTTCACATAAAATAAGAGACACCTTTGCATACTCCTCTGATACTGTTGAAGCAATTTATTTTTTTTTGGTACCTTGCAGGACTTGTTGCCCTGGGAGTTCTTGATCCTGTTTAGTCACAACAATTTCTTTCTGGATCAATAGGATCAAAATAGCATTTAGCAAAGGTCAACTAAGAAGCCGGGTTTGACCAAGAAATGATCTTGTTTGGTGGTTTCTAGCTTTGGTTCAGCTGTAACTCTTCACCATCAAAGTCCCCTGAGAAGAGTTTTTAGCTCCACATCCTCCCTTTCTCCCATCTTTCCCATCTTGCCCAGCCTCACTCTCCTGCAACCCTGTTTCTCTACCCACCTCTGTCCACTAACTGTTGTTTCTTGCCAACAGGTCCACCACATGGACTTCTCCTCACTTCTCATCTCACCTGACAATTTAAAGTTTTAGTACTGCTCACAGCTCCTTGCTTTAGAAACCCTCTTCTCAACATCTGAAGTGAGACACTCTGACTCTCCTTCCACCTCTCAGACTGCTTCTCATTCTTATTTGCTGCTTTCTCTTCCCTCATCAGCCTTTCAAATAATGGATTTCCCCATAGTTTGGACACCGATCTCATCCTTTCTTACTCTCTTTCCCAATAATTTTATTACTAAATTTTTGGGAGAGGAACACCAAGTGTACCCTACTTCCTCTGCCCTTATCTCTTCAGTTATTTGTAGGATAACTGCAAAGGAATGGCCAAGGAGCATGCAGCCAAATCACATTCTTACCTGCTGCACCCTATGCCTGCCCTCTATCACTGCCCTCCACAAACCTGTGGAGAACTGGAGTCCCACTCCCCCAGCTACCTTATCCCCTTTCAGTCCCATTCCCCACACTCAGTTGGTCATCAGTTCTTCCAAATTAGTGCTCTAGGGTCCTCTCAAAGGCACCCCCTCTGCCCTTTTGGCTCTATTCTTTACCTAGGTTCTATCCTGTCCTCCATGCACCTGAGCCATCATAAAACCCTCCCAACCTGGCTTCAGTCTCTGCCTCTCCAAAGCTGTCATTCATACTACTACCAGAGCTATTCACATCTTACAAAGACACACAGTAGGTAACATGAATGAACTCCTGAATGACTTCCAAGACACCAGCATCCAAAGCCCTTTACAACACAACCTAATTTCCCTTTCTAGCCCCATAAGTCAAAGGAAAGATACTCTGGGGGTCTGAGTAGTAGGAGAATTTTGAAGCATGAGCTTCTGTAGTAGGAGAGTAAGAAACGCATGCCCAAGCAAGGAAGTGATAGGAGTAAAAGCAATGAAGTTGAAACATTATTTCATTAAGGAAAATGAAGCAGAAATCTATAAGCTAATGGGCATGGAAGACTGGTGTTGTCATTTAAGAAGAGATGGTTCAATCAATAGAATAGAGAAAATCATTAGTAAGAATCTGAAGACAAAAGTCAAACATGAATTTAATAACAGGGCTATGTTCATGTCCATGTATATTACCTATCCCTGCTTCTCCAAACTTAATATTCTACAGCAGACCCAACAAAATGCTTCCAAGTTGGCTAGGTGTTCTTACTTCCATTTTAGGCTTTCAATCCCGATTCTTAACAATTCCATGAAATATAAAAGTTCCTTTCAGAGCGACTTAGAGATGTGTTACATAAATGGTGCATATTTCTCCTCTTACTTCTTCCCCAGCATTTCTCTAGCTTCTAAAAATAATAACTCGGATGCTGGCTTTGTTCACTGTGCTAGCTCTGACTTGCACACCTATCATGTTCAGAGAGCAACTGGGACACATCAATTTCACCGGCATTTCCTCTTTGTGTCTCCATTTCTTCCTGCATTTTCTAAATGAAGCTTAATGCTCTGAGGAAATTATGTTATGCCACATGAGTGAAAAGACCACGGATGATCATTTTTCTCTTCTGATTTCCACTGTAGTCCCCAGAAGACATCTTGTATTGCCAATAGAAGAAGTCTTCTATATACATGTACAAGGGAAAATAAGAAAAATAATAATCAGGGATTGCCAATGTTTACTCAAAAGCTGAAACTTACAATGAACCAGGCACCTCACAGGCAGAATCATATTCAGTTATCACATTACTCCAACGACTAAGTATCATTACACCTCTCGTTTTTAAATACACAAAATTGAATCTTAGAGAAGTTAAAAAATTGACCCAAAGGTGCAAAGCTGATAAATGGCAGTACCCAATTTCAGACCTAGATTTTCATGGTGCCATAACGTATTTTCTGTATGCAGCAAAAAAAATATGTCCGTTTTGAAATAGAAACTTAATCCCAGTCTCCTAGTCCAGATTATCCCAGAAGACCCAGTGAGGAGACAAGTGGTCCAGGAAAGAGAAGGAAACCAATAAAGGGAGCACAGCCTCTAGGGCGTTTTGGGAGACAGTGTAGAACATGCCTCAGAGTTAGCCCAGCTGATATGGAAGAAACTGAGCTGTTTCTCCACCCACTCCCAGGCTGGTCATTGGTTGAGAGCTGCTGTGTTGCAGGGGAGGGCATTGAATTTGGCACACGGAGCTCGCCCTCAGTATGGACTGAGCATGCTCCCCAGTCAGAAAAAGACCTCAGGGAGAGTCACAGATGTTCACAGAAAGCAGCCTGCAGCAAGCTGAGGTGAGTACTGGAGGCTGCAAGCAGGGCACCAAGCCACCTTTATATATGCATTGGCCTAGAAAACTTAAAGAGGAAATCCCCACGCCTTGGGCACACATATTCAATTAAGCTACTTCACATTATGCCCTCTGGACTCAGATTAACTGACTGGTATGGTATTGCTATTGACCTCCACCATTTCTTTTCTCAATAATTCTGTGTGTCCACACACACGTGCATGTTGCTGGGAACTGAACTCAGGGCCTTGAGCATACTAAGCTACAACTGAGCTATGATCCCAAGGACAATTCTCTTTTCTGTCTCCAGCTGGGTAATACAAACTTTGAAGGAGACCCAGGAATGACCAAAGGGCTTCTACCACCAGACATGGTAGAGTCCCTGGCCATCGTGCCACCATTGGGCACCAGAACTTCCCATTCACCAGGACCCCCTACCATGGGAATCTGTAATCCCCCTCCCCCAACAAAATATTTTTCATGCTGTCCCTGTGGTAGGCAAACACAATAGACTCCAACAGTCCCCAAATTCCAACTTTTGGAAAATGATCTCATTGTGGTCCTCCTTAAATTTCTTCAAGATTTTGCAAATTCTATGTTCCTAAGTTAATAAACTTGTAACCAAGACAGCTACATATTGCATAGTTCTTTAAAGTTAAATAACTCTTTAATCAGTTGTATAGTTTGTATGTTTTAGTAGTAATGATAAACAATAGTACCAAAGAATTCCCATATAATGAGAGCTCACTGTGTTCCTGGCAATCTAGTTAGCTCATTATTTCTCACTATAACCCTGAAAGATTTTTGCAGTTTACAAATCAATGACCCAAGGTCGCACAGAAAAAAAAAAAAAGGCAGATGCAGGGTCCAAACTTGAACCTGGTGTTTGTTGTTAGCATTCCATGAAGAGAACTGCTCTGGGGCTAATTGCCATTCAAATACTAAAGAAATTATTGCTAACTAATGGGGCTATTTTCTAGTTTATGAAATACAGAGTTATTCAAAGCTCTTTGAAAGAATACAATATCCTGCAAAATAACTGCTTTATTGTTGAGTGTGGAGAGGTCAAATTAATAATGTCATCTACATTCATTCTTGAGAGAATGATTACTTGTTAGAATGGAAGAAATTTCAAGATCATCTGATCACCAACTTGCACAATTGAGGCCTGGAGATGTTAAGTAACTCAAGGATACTCATCTAGCTAGTTACCAGCCAGCCAGGTAGACCCTGATTTCCCCCACTTCAGGTCTCTAGTTTGTGCATTCAGCCCACTAAGTTGTGTGTTTTCATTGGAACTGACCCCTGCCCTCTTGGGCAACTGCAGATGGTCACAGTCTTTATTGAAGATGCAAATTTTGATCAGTCCTATGGCTCTGTCATTCTAACCACTGTCAGAAATGTTTTTTATCACAGGCATTTAGGATGGTTCTATAATAACAGTTTTTTAATATCTTTGCTCGGAAAGAAATAACAAGCCAAAGCTCCAGGCTTCTGCTTCACCATTATGTAATACTTGTCTGTGATTACAAATCACTTGCAGAAGGCCAATGCTCGGAGAGGAATGTAGGAGCCCTGTTTGGGGATTGACTTGAATTGCGGTTGACTATGAGCCGTGGAGATTTGGGCTTTGTTGCCTCCCGTAGTCTCACGGGACTTGTTGCGGGATCTCGAGTGACTTGGCCGAAATTGCTGATCGGGTCAGCGCCATTTTTAGTGGTGTGTTTGTCGTGTGTTAGTCGTTGTTAGAACCAGAGAGAAAAGTTATCAGAATAAAAAGCTGTTTGTCTCCAGTTCGCCTCTGAAGTTTTTTCCCGCGGCTCCGTTGCTCCAAGCGCTTCAGGTGGCAACAGAGGAAGGGGTGGGTGTGAATCTTTTGTGATTTCTTGAGTAACCGTGAGATGATTTGTCATTTTAGAGAAGCCCATGCTCCCAGATCCATACCAGATCAAGCTTGAAAACTTGCAGTTTCGGAGGCTAACCCTGAATGGGGGTAGAACACCAGGGTATCAGACAAACCCGTTTTTCTCTTGTCCCTTCCACCCAAGTAAGAACACAGGCTAGTAATAAATCACAGTTCTAGAACTTGAATTTGAACTTAAAATACCTCTGAATAAAACCTGTTTCTTCATCCTGCAAGTTAAGAGGGGAAGCCGTCAGCCAAGGCAGGGAACAGATACATTTATATAAATGCGCGCCCTCTGGTGGTGAATTTCAGTAACGACTGGCTCTCTGGAGAAGTAAACAAAATTACCATACCAAAAAGAATGTTTTATGGCTGTGGAGAAGACCTATAGAGAACTCATTAATGTTCAACTTTATAGGCACAAGTTGGAGGTTATGGAGGACCCACTGAGATTTGTATTATTTCTCGTAGAGGTTTGCAGGAGAGAAATCAAAGCACTGTTTCTTAGGGAGCTCTCAAAATGACTCCTTGCTGGGCATATTTATAGAAAAG
This sequence comes from Tamias sibiricus, assembly GCA_025594165.1. NCBI lineage: Eukaryota > Metazoa > Chordata > Mammalia > Rodentia > Sciuridae > Tamias > Tamias sibiricus. The sequence continues at coordinate 22,354,933 of CM046667.1, read as the reverse complement.
TAAAAATAAATCAATTCCGATGGGCAGCATTGTAAAGATTTTGGCTCTTTATGTTAAACTATTTTCAAAATAGTCAAAAGCAGTATGCAGTCCCCTCAATTTGGGAGGATGGATGAAAGAAACTCCAAAGCACATAGATATGTTTTAGTGTTTTGACTAAAAATATGGTGTGTCTAATAGAGTATAATAAGCTATTCCTTCCGTGGCAAATACTCCATTGATGAGACTAGCCTTTCTACTTTTTGCCTCCTTTCAAACGTCCGGCCATGTGCTGCATATCTTTACTTAAGAATTTAGATTGAAGCCGGGCGCGGTGGCGCACGCCTGTAATCCCAGCACTTGGGAGGCTGAGGCAGGAGGATCGTGAGTTCAAAGCCAGCCTCAGCAATGGCGAGGCACTTAGCAACTCAGTGAGACCCTGTCTCTAATAAAATACAAAAAAAAAAGGGGGGGGCTGGGGATGTGGCCCAGTGGTCGAGTGCCCCTGAGTTCAATCCCCGGTACAAAAAAAAAAAAAAAAAAAAAAAAAGAATTTGATTGAAAGGGCAGCAAGAGAAAGCCACTTCGTTTATTAGGCATTCCATGCAGCACTATTCCATTCCCTGGTTCCTGCTCACATTTGATAAGGAATGCATTCCAATGATGTATGGTTAGCTGCTAGTGGTGAGAGCATTTTCCCTCCTAATACCCTGCTTATCTTTTGCACTCTCCCTCACCCACACACTCCTAACTCAGACCACCTCAACTGTGGCTATTATTCATCCAGATCATTCCTCACATCTCTGTGCACCCACGTTTACTTCCTTAGCAAGTCTCAGTTTAACCTCTTGGTGTACAAGAAATAAAAAAAAAAACAAATCAGCTGCCTGGGTATAGCACTCACAGGGACTGTGCACACATTTTGCAGTTCCCACCCTAGAACCAATCAAGCAGGAGCCCATCAGCAAACAGATTATATTACAGAAGGCAGCTGTGAGGCCAGCTTTGCCACAGGGAAGGCAGATCACGTGGCAGTAACTTCACCCACATGCTGGAGAATTCTCCATCAGCCCCCCATGAGAAGCAAACCCACCCGTCTGTAGTTATGTCTACATTTTGTGCCAGCCAGGGAGGAGACATGTATAGAATAGATTCCCCAGATACATTTGCATAGTTCAAAATTGAAATACTTAGCAGAATTCATGTTTGCCCAGGGGAATACAGGAACCTGCTTTGCTTCTTTGAATATTCCTTCAACTCTCCACTAAGGCTAGCAGTGTGTGGGCAGGCGCGGGGGGGGGGGGGGGGGGCGTTAAGCTCATTTGTCCAGGGCAGCCAGTTTAGTGACTAAGGTTAACTAAGCAGCCCGGGTCACAGGAGGGTCACCCAAATTCCCTCCTTCCAGCTCCTTGGATGAGCTTTCTCACTTGGATGCTCTGTGGGAGGAAAAGAGGGCATCCAGAGAAATTGAATTCAGCTGCAAAAACCTGACTCCACACTGGTAAGGCTCTGACTACATTTAAAGATGTCTAAATCACAGATGTAAATTTGGTTTGAGCAATGAGCAGGCTAGTAAAGCCTCTCTCCACCTGGAAAGAAATTATGGTAAGAAAAAAAGGAACTAGAATCAAAATCAGTTTTTATCCCACTGATTTGGTGTGATCTTAACTAGGTCATTGCACTTCGGATCTGCTGTGCATTCAACTGATGCTCGTTCTGCTTTTGGCAATGATAGCAATGATTGAGCATTGCTTTTAAGTGGAAATTTCTTTTCCTACTAAGACATCACATGCTTGTACTTAGTATGCAAGAAAACTCCTCTAAGCTTTGAGATCAAATCTGTATTATAATGGAATTTGTTTTTATATTGTTAAGCATTGTAGAAAGGAAATAAGTAGAAATTTGAGAAGAAAAGGGGGGGGATAGGAGATAGAGAAGGGATGAAGAAAGGAAAGAAGGAGAGAAAACTGAAATAAGAGCCCAGGCATATTTAAGGACATTAAGGTAAATAAGTCCCACTGAGTGTGAATTCATTTTGATAAGAATAATCAGAGAGGGCTAGAGAGAATTAACATGTCCAGGGGGCTCAACGGAATCTGGAGACTCAATGGAATCTTCCAGGTATGTACAGCCCCCTCCCCACTGGGAATCTTTGCTGTTAATAATTTAATGGGAAGGGTCACTGATGTGAGGAGGTCAGACGTGAGAATCATGTGAAGAAAGAAAAGTTTGAGGACCCCAGGAGCAATAAAGGGATCCCTCTTTCTCAAAGGAAAAATAAATGAATCCATTCACTAGAAAGGAAAGATGCCAAATACATATTTGAAGATGAGATATAAGACAGTAAACCCAGTAATTAAATAATTACCTATAAATAGCCATAAATCACTCCATCCCAAACAATATAACAATATAGGAGATCCAGTCCCGCTGACCTCCGCCCCAGAGCAGGAGACATGAAGGACAGACCTGCCAACTCTGCCTGAGCCCAGGCCGACCCAGGGCAGTCCCACGGACCTTCACCCGAGCACGGGCAGCCCCAGGTCAGTCCCACCGATGCCCGCTGGTGTGCAACCAGCCTCCAGCTAGCCCCACAGACCTCTGCCCCAGAGCAGGAGACAGCAAGGACAGACCCGCCAACTCTGCTTAGAGTGCAGGAGGGCCCAGGGCAGTCCTGGGGTCCTACATCAGAGTGCCACCAGGCCCAGGCTCCATCCAGTCCCTTGGACCTCCGCCCCAGAGCAGGAGACAGCAAGGACAGACCTTCCAACTCTGCCTGAGCCCCGGTGGGCCCAGGGCAGTCCCACTGACCTTCACCCCAGTGCGGTTAGCCCCAGACCACCGCAGGAGCTCAGACTCAACCAGTTTGACCCACACCAACCAGTGTGAACCCAGCCCCAGGTAGCACACTTTGTGGGTCAGTGGCAGGTTCTGATAGTTCAGTGCTAAGGGGAGGCACAGACAACCTGCAAGAGTATTATAAGAATATAGGGAAGAAACTATAATAACTCAGATCTACACTGCAAGAAAGTAAAGCAAATAGACATCATGAAAAAACAGGGGAGGAAAATACCCCAAACAAACCAGGATTCCACAATAACAGAACCCATGCTCAGCGAAGTTGATAAAATGTCAGAGAAGGAGTTCAGAAGGTTCATAATTTAAATGATCTGTGAATCAAAGAATGACCTAAATGAGCAAATACAGGCAAAAATTGACCACTACAACAAAGATATAAGAGAGCAAATACAGGTAGCAAAAGATTACTTCAAAAAAAGAGATAGAAACTCTGAAAAAGAACCAGTCAGAAATCCTTGAAACGAAGGGAACAATTAACCAAATAAAAAACACAATTGAAGGCATCACCAACAGACTAGACCAACTGGAAGAAAGAACCTCAGACAATGAAGACAAAGTATATAATCTTGAAAATAAAGTTGACCACACAATGAAGATAGTAAGAAACCATGAACAGAACTAGGATAGTAGCCTAAAAGATCATGTATATAACTACATGGGCTTATAGAACATCCAAGAAGTATGAGACAGCATCAAAAGACCAAATATAAGAATAATTGGGATAGAGGAAGGCACAGAGTTTCAAACTAAAGGAATGCACAACCTCTTCAATGAGATAATATCAGAAAATTTCCCAAGCAGGAACAATGAATTGGAAAACCAAATACAAGAGGCCTGTAGGACACCAAATGTACAGAATTACAACAGATCTACACCAAGACACATTATAATGAAAATGCCTACCATACAGAACAAGGACAGAATTTTAAAGGCTGCAAAAGAGAGGAATCAGATCACATATAGGGGGAGACCAATTCGTATCACAGCAGATTTTTCAATTCAGACACTCAAAGCTAGGAGATCATGGAACAACTTATTCCAAGATGTGAAGGAAAAGGGATGCCAACCAAGAATCTTATACCCAGCAAAATTAAGTTCTACAAGACCTTCAAAGAAGAACTGATACCAATACTCTTCAATTTATTTCAGGAAATAGAAAAAGAGGGAGCACTTCCAAACTCATTCTATGAGGCCAACATCACCCTGATCCCCAAACCAGGCAAAGATACATCCAAAAAAGAAAACTTCAGACCCATATCTTTAATGAACATAGATGCTAAAATTCTAGCAAAACGGATACAAGAACATATCAAAAATATAATACACCACGATAAAGTTGGGTTCATTCCAAGGATTCAAGGATGGTTCAACATATGGAAAATAAAAAATGTAATTCATCATGTCAATAGACTCAAAGATAAGAACCATATGATTATCTCAATAGATGCAGAAAAAGCATTTGACAAAATACAGCACCCCTTCGTGCTCAAAACACTAGAAAAACTAGGGATAACTGGAACATATCTCAACATCATAAAAGCTATATATGCTAATCCCCAGGCCAACATTATTCTAAATGGAGAAAAATTGAAAGCATTCCCTCTAAAAACTAGAACAAGACAGGGATGCCCTCTTTCACCACTTCTATTCAACATAGTAATTGAAATGCTGGCCAGAGCAATAAGTCAGACGAAAGAAATTAAAGGGATACAGATAGGTAAAGTAGAACTCAAATTATCATTATTTGCTAATGACATGATTTTATACCTAGAAGACCCAAAAAATTCCACCAGAAAACTTCTAGAACTCATAAATGAATTCAGCAAAGTAGCAGGATACAAAATCAACACCCATAAATCTAAGGTATTTCTATATATCAGTGACAAATCTTCTGAAAGGAAAATGAGGAAAACTACCCCTTTTACAATAGCATCAAAAAAAAAGTTAAATACTTGGGAATCAACTTAACCAAAGATGTGAAAGACCTCTATAATGAAAACTACAGAACACTAAAGAAAGAAATTATGGAAGACCTTAGAAGATGGAAAGATCTACCCTGTTCTTGGATAGGCAGAACTAATATTGTCAAAATGACCATACTACCAAAAGCACTATACAGATTTAATGCAATGCCAATCAAAATCCCAATGACATTCCTCATAGAAATAGAAAAAGCAGTCATGAAATTCGTCTGGAAAAAATAAGAGACCCAGAATAGCTAAAGCAATCCTTAGTAAGAGGAGTGAAGCAGGTGGCATCACTATACCAGACCTTAAATTATACTACAGAGCAATAGTAACAAAAACAGCATGGTATTGGCACCAAAATAGGCCAGGAAACCAATGGTACAGAATAGAGGACACAGAGACTAACACATATAATTTCAGTTATCTTATATTAGACAAAGGCGCCAAAAATGTGCATTGGAGAAAATATAGCCTCTTCAACAAATGGTGCTGGGAAAACTGGAAATCCATATGCAAGAAAATGAAATTAAAACTCTATCTCTCACCATGCACAAAATTCAACTCAGAGTGGATCAAGGATCTAGGAATTAGACCAGAGACATTACACCTAATAGAAGAAAAAGTAAGCTCTAATCTCCAACATGTTGGATTAATAAGAATTATTAATTCTTAATAATTAAGTTCCTTAATAAGAATCCTGTAGCACAAGAATTAATACTAAGAATCAATAAATGGGATAGACTCAAATTACAAAGCTTCTTCTCAGCAAAAGAAACAATCAGTGAGGTGAACAGAGAGCCTACTAATTGGGAACAAATTTTTACTACATACACATCAGATAGAGCACTAATCTCTAGAAATATATAAAGAACTCAAAAATCTTAACACTATAAAAACAAATAACCCAATCAATAAATGGGCTAAGGAATTGAGAAGACACCTCTCAGAAGAAGATACACGATTAATCAACAAATACATGAAAAAATGTTCAACATCTCTGGCAATTAGAGAAATGCAAATCAAAACCACTCTAAGATTTCACTTCACAGTCAGAATGGCAGCTATCAAGAACACAAGCAACAATAAATGTTGGAGAGGATGTGGGGAAAAAGGCACACTCATACATTGCTGGTGGGACTGCAAAATGGTGCAACCATTATGGAAAGCAGTATGGAGATTTCTTGGAAAACTGGGAATGGAACCACCCTATGACCCAGCCATCCCACTCCTGGGTCTATTCCCAAAGGACTTAAAAACAGCATATTACAGTGACACAGCTATCTTAATGTTTGTAGCTGCGCAATTCACAATAGCTAGGTTGTGGAACCAACCTAGATGTCCCTCAGTAAATGAGTGGATTAAGAAAATGTGGTATATACGCACAATGGAATTTTACTCAGCAATAAAAGAAAATAAATTAATGGCATTTGCAGGTAAATGGATGAAGTTGGAAGACATAATGCTAAGTGAAGTTAGTCTCAAAAATCCAAGTACCAAATGTTTTCTCTGATATAAGGAGGCTATTTCAAAGTATTGTTGGATGGGAGTACATAGGAGAATTAGAGGAACACTAGAATGGTCAAGGGAAGGGAGGGTAAGGGAGGGAGCAAGAGGGGAGGGAGGGGGAGAAAAGAAAAAAAAAGGTGGTTGAATGAGATGGATACCATTTTCCTTAATGCATGATTGAAGACCTGAATTGTACGAATATACTTTGTATACAAACAGTTGTATGTAAAAAGATACTAAATATATGCACTATGAGTTGTACATATTAAAAATTATAAAAATAAAATTTTAAAAAAATAGAAAAAAAAGAAGAAGGTTGGAAAGCCTCTGAGGCTAGTAAGAAAAAAAATCTTAACACCAAAAAAACAAATAACCCAATCAATAAATGGGCCAAGGAACTGAACAGACACTTCTCAGAAGAAGATATACAATCAATCAACAAATACATGAAAAAATGCTCAACCTCTCTGGCAATTAGAGAAATGCAAATCAAAACCACTCTAGGATTTCATCTCACACCTGTCAGAATAGCAGCTATTAAGAACACAAACAACAATAAATGTTGGAGAGGATGTGGAGAAGAAGGCACACTCATACATTGTTGGTGGGACTGCAAAATGGTGCAGCCAATATGGACAGCAGTATGGAGATACCTTGGAAAACTTGGAATGGAACCACCTTATGACCCAGCTATCCCACTCCTCGGTCTACACCCAAAGGACTTACAAACAGCATACTACAGGGACATAGCCACATCAATGTTTATAGCAGCACAATTCACAATAGCTAAACTGTGGAACCAACCTAGATGCCCTTCAGTAGATGAATGGATAAAGAAAATGTGGTATATACACACAATGGAGTATTACTCAGCAATAAGAGAGAATAAAATCATGGCATTTGCAGGTAAGTGGATGGAGTTAGAGAATATAATGCTAAGTGAAGTTAGCCAATCCCAAAAAGCCAAGTGCCAAATGTTTTCACTGATATAAGGAGGCCAATTCACAGTTGGGTTGGGATGGGGAGCATAGGAGGATTAGAGAAACACTAGAATGGCCAATGGGGAGGGAGGGGAAGAGAGGGGGCAAAAGGGTGAAGAAAAATAAAGGTGGTAGAATGAGATGGATATCATTATCCTAAGTGCATGTATGAAGTCACGAATGGTGTGAATATACATTGCATACAACCAGAGATTTGTAAAAATGTGCTCTATATGTGTAATATGAAATGTAATGCCTTCTGCTGTCATTTATAACATCTTAGAATAAAAAATTAAAAAAAAACAATATAGGAAATCACCAATTCTTCATTAATTCTGAAAAGAGGCATATCATTCCCAGGGTTGTTATATAGCAGTCCTGCATCACAGAGCTGAGGGTCTACATCTTTCCTGTGGTGAGCCTTCAGAGATGCTTGTTACATAGTGTGGGTGGGTGGCAGCTAGCTTTTCGCTCAGTGACAATATTTTCAGCATTTTTAACTAATAATTTCTGAAATCTCTGGCAAAGACTTTCCAAAACCTTAATTCTGAATTGTGTTCGATATGCAAAGTTCTGGACCTCTCCATGAGCTGCCTTTGTTGTAGATGTTGCTATTGATGATGATGATATTTTGTTGGTGGTGACAATGAGGTTGTACAAATAAAGGAGACAAAAGAGGTAGATCTGTATATTGCAGCAGTTTCGGGGAAGAAATGATTTCTTAAAAGGCTTTGGTTCCACCTAGTGGTTATTATGTAAAACTACCTTATTCTGACAATTTATTTGACCAAGTTTTCAAATACCCCTATACTGTGCACAGAGCTACTGACTAAAATACTAATGCAACTATTTAAAAAAACTAGTAATACTAATATAACCCTGACACTTATAAGTTTCCAGTCTACAGGAGGAATCAGCTACTTAAATATTTTCATCAAAAAATTATGTTGTAAACAAAACCATTAATAATAATATGGCTACTTTTTATGTAATACCTACTATGTGCCAGAAACTGATCTAAGTCATTTACATGTTTTAACTCAAACAATGTTCTCAGTTACCCTATGAGGTACTATTTTAACTTGCTTTTACAGAAAAGAGAGCCGAGTCTCGAAGAGGATATGAAACTACCCCAAATCACACAGTTAAGTGCTGAAGCCAAGATTTGAACCAGGCAAACTGGTTCAAGTCTCTTCTCTCACTACTCTATATTCATATCACAAATTAAATCAGCAGAATATCTAGTAAGTGACCTCAGGAATGAAACCATGATAATAAGGATGGGAGCAAGAATTCAGAGTGGGAGAGTGTCGCTGCCTGATGCGGAAGTCGCTTGGAGCAGCGAACGCCACAGGAAAATTTGGAGGCAGGATGAAAATGAAAAAAGGTCTTTTATTCTTCTCCTCTCTCCAGCTCCAGCAATCACTCCAAATGCTCTAACTCCAACCACCACCTTCTTCTTCCCCACACACACTAACGAACCTCACCCAGTTATATACATATAGCTTTAACAAGGACACGTGCTTACAGCTCGAGCTTACAGGTGCGTCACGCAGTGTTCATGGGCATACAAAGATTCTTTGAATAATGTATCAACATCAGGTGGAAACTAGAACATCTTTTATGGCTCTCAGCTAACCGCAATCTTTAGCTATCTCCTTGATTATAGGCTCCTTCAGGAGAGAGATGTAAAATATATTTTGGGGTAGAATTTATAGCCCTTGGTGGGCAGTTGGATGGGGAAAAAAGAAGGAAAAAGGTATAATTACTAAGCAACATGGAAAGTGGTAATTAAGGCAATGAATTTCAAAGCAGACATAATTGGAAAAGGAATGGATGAAGATGAATCTCTCATTTCTTAGAAGCAGTGAAAAATAAACATTCAATTGAAAATATGAATATTGAGCTGGACATGGAAGTATGCATCTGTAATCCCATCTACTTGGGATGTTGAGGCAGGAGGATTGCAAGTTCAAGGTCAGCCTAGGAAACTTAGCAAGACACTGTCTCATAATAAAAATAAAAAGGACAGTGGATGTGGCTTAATGGTAAAGAATTCCTGGGTTCAATCTCCAGTGCAAAAAAGTGAATATTGAGAAAAGGCCCATACACAATTACCACAACTCTTCATCTTCTGAATCACTGACTTGAAGAAGACATAAGAATATACTCATCTGACATGATTTTGTAAAACTTTTGAAGTTTCTGAAATTGAAAATGTTGATCACAAGTTTTACTAACAAATAAATTTTCAAATGTTTTTCTAGAGAGTCCAGAAAAAGTGTTTAACTTGGGGCCCAATATGATATGTTCACAGAGAATCTTTCATAGAATTTTGTTAAATCTGGAAGGATCTTGGAGTTCAAATGTAGTGGCACCCCCTCCTCCACAGAAAATCTTGACTATGCTTCTCCAGAAATCTTTGCCATGGCTGATTTTAGGACTGTCAGAAAGAGTCTCTACAAAAGAATTCATTGTAGATAAACTTCCTATTTTCGTGTTGCCCTATTTTACTTGGCCACAGGCCTGGAATAAATCAGCACTTCAGGTGTTGGATGCCCCCTTACTAGTTTTTCACAAACATTTATCCAGCATAGTAGTTTGTAGAAATGTGTTTGCAAATGCAAAGTGTCATAAAGAAAAAAGGACAAATCCTTTAAACAAGGCCTCTGGCCCTGAGCTGGAGCGTCACAGAGACGTCTACATTTCTAAGCTAAGAGAAGTTATCAATTGGGCTCCCTGGTAACAGCTGGCAGGGGGAGGAAATAAAGGGGAGAAGAAGCTCTCCCCTTTCTCAGGTGCTGTCCTTGAAGGGTTAACTTGCCCAGAACAGAGAAAGAAAAAACTGCTTTTATGTGAACTTCTGTAAACTGTGAACTCCTGAGCCCCTCCCTTTACATGTTGGGTATAAAATTCTGAAACTACCTGAACTTGGGGTTCAGGGGATTGATTGATTACAGGGAAAACTCTACCCTCTGGACCTGGCTGCAGCCAAATAAAACTGTTTCCAACTGTTTTCGGTGCCTTGCCTCGTCTGTCCCTACAACGATTTTGGTGACCCAGATAGGACAGAGAAGGTAGGAATGGCCCATTCTGCCTCACTTGTCTCCAGGGACCGGCTTCAGCAGGGCTGTGGGGGACAGTGTTTCCCCTTAGCACGCACAGGCCACTCTTTGCCTGAAGGAGAGTCCACTCACCCAGGGCCCTAGAGCTGCCACCCAGGAGCACAATGGAACCCACAAGGAGCAGGAATCAGAATTAGGTGGGCTACCAAAACAAATGGACCCGGGTCTTCTCTGTTCAGCTGAGCAGTGCTCCAAGACCCTGACTTCACCTTAGAGGCCTAAGCAGGTGGAAGAGAGGCTTGATCAACCTCTTTTGGGTCCTGAGTACCCTCCAAAGTGGTTGGAGCTGAAACAGACATGGGGAGTCGTCTGAGTAGTCTCTGTTTGGGGTCAGCGAGCAGAGAGGAAACTGTGACCCACTTATTTGTTTGGTTTGGAATTTGGGCGGTATAGAAATTTTGTTCTGACCATGTCTGTGTGAAAGTGTGTAAAAGTGTGTAAATGAGACAAAAGAAAGGGTTCCGACCCAACTGGAGGGCTGAAGCAAGTGCAGAGTCCTGATTCGCAGTTCCATGGTACCTAATACAGTCAGTGGTGAATTCCACAATCATGGGTTGATACTGACCTGCAAGGCTAAGAGGACCCTAAGGGGTCCTGGAGACAGACAAAGCGAGTGTTGTCCTAAATGTGAGTCTTGTGCTAAATATGCCACACTGATACAGGGTGGAGCATGGGAGGCACACAAAGGAGACTGAGCCTTTTGGAATGTGTGTTGAAATCTTTAGGAAATTCTTAATGGTAACTGTGGGGTGAAATTCACTCCACAAAGGTGGCATACTCTCTGTGAATTAGAAAAGCCCACCTAAGGTGTGGGCTGCCCCCAGAAGAATCTTTGGATGAGTCATTGCTGAAATCCTTTTGGTCATTTTTGGAACCCGTGAACCAATTCTCTTACGTTGATTGCTGGCAGGAGATTGTACAGAAACGGCCCCCTTGGTTGAGAGCCTACCTAAGGGGGCAATGCAAGCTGAAGTTAGCCTGGAGCATAGTGGTCTCTGAGACCCAGTGGAAAGCAGCTGGACAGAGAAGCTGCCAGAGAAAAGGCAGGAAGGGAAACAGTTTTGCCCTTGCTCCAGAAGAAGAGCCCCCACTCCATGTGCCACTCTACCTGACTTTGCCAAGACCACTGGGACAGCAGACTGTCCCCTCGGCCCCCTCGTTCTCCTCAGAGGCAACAAATGTTGGCCCCCCAATGCTGGCTATTCCTTCCTCTGTGATGTCCTCAGAGCCACAGTCTTCCCAGCACCACAGACTTTCACCTCCCGAGACAGGTGGGAGATCTGTCCCAAGACCAGAGCTGCAACCCAGATGAGAGCTCTCCAGATGCCCCTAGAAGGGACTAGCGCACCTGCCCATGTTGACCAGAAGAGAAACGTGAGGGGGACATGGCAGTTTTGTGTGCCAGCCCTTCACCACCAGTGAGCTCATAAGCTGGAAAAATCAGGCTCCCTCTTACATGGAGAAACCCTGGACCATGACTGATCTGATGCAGCCCATTATCCAGACCTAGGATGGGGCCACAACAAAGAATAATATCTAAAGATAAAAAGATATCAAGAAGCTCTCATGGAAAGCCCAAGAGAAGGGGAAAAGAGAGTGAAATTTCTCTGCATACATATGAGCAAAGGTTGCCAGAAATGTTGTGTGTGTTGACTGCGTGTTTCTCTCCCAGGTTGCAAATACACCATTGCCATTTCCCCTGTGTCCCACCTGCTCCTTTGGAGGGAATAACAAACAGCAAAAAGGAAAAAGAGAACAAACAAACTGACTGTGCCCAAAAGTTAGTAGCAACTGGAGCCAGCCCTAAGCCCTAGCCTAAGCCGGAGAGCATCTGTAGACACACAGAGCCAGAGCAAAGCCTCCTACTGCTCTAGCATCTCCCTGCTCACACCCTCCATAGCCCTGAACATTCTTCTCACCCCACATCTGCCTACGGCCCCTCTGCCTAATGAAACTGGCAGCAATGATCAAAAGAGATGTGCCCATCTGACTCAGAGCTGAGTGTGCAGGCCACCACCGCTGCCACCCCTCTCCCTGCCCAGAGTCACTGGAGGGGAGGGGCCCCATACAAACATAGCAATGACAGCACAAGTTTGTCAGTGAGAAGATGCAGAGGCCCAGCAACAGATGATCAATGCAGCCCTTGTGGGACAGGCTCAGAGTGACATTGACCAAAAGTTAAAAAACTAGAGGGCTTCCCTGAGAAGTGTGCCAGTGAGCTGATTAAGGTGGCCACCATGGTGTTCATGAATCAAGGCCGCGAGGCTCTAGGACAGGCAGACCAAAAGAGAAAGAGGATGGGTCTCCTGACAGCTGCCCTCACCACAAACCCAGAGGTCACTCAAAGGGGGGTCTCACTAGCACAAAGCCAATGGCCCAAATGTTCCTAGGGGGAAAATGTGGCCAGACAAAAGGAAGGTCTCCAGTGCCCTGCAGGCAAGCACCCACTGCCACACCCAAAAGCTAAGCCTTGACCAGAGAAGGAGCAAATGTTTTCCCCCAGCCCCTCCTTTCAGTTTCTGTCAACTCGCTTGGCAGGTGATGATGGACAAAAATGGCAGGGGCCCGGCCCGGTAGACACACACAGCTGCATTTGATGCATGGGACCCAGGGCCTCAGGAGGGCTCAGCCCCTACAAGCCCAAGAATACACCAGGGGTAAGTTCACGCTAACGGCCAATAGTGGGCCACTGGGCACACAGTCCAGAAGGACATGCCACCCTGGCTCCAAGCCACAGGCTGTGAGCCACCAGCAGGAAGGGCCACAGAGCCCCATGCACTCAAGAGTAGCGAACAAAAACAGAAGCAGGGCAGCTACTATGCACAATTAGAGCAGGCTCCCAGCCCATGGGAGGAGGGAGCCGCAAGACAAAGAGGAGCGCCCTGGTGGGCACAACAGGACCAGAACGGGACCGCACTGGTGCCTTCCAACCTCAGCAGATGGCCCAGGATGGTGAGATTTGCATAAGTTCTTCTTGTATAATTGATGTCCCATGTCCTCAATCTCAGCTGAGATTTACATTGGATTTAACAGAGAATCCCAGCAGCCATAGATCCTGCACCAGGAGATAAAGAATCCCTGCAGCTTAAGGCACCAGAGGTTCTGTGTATTCCTCCCTTCCCTAAATGACAGTTCCTCTGAGGTACTTGAGTACACCATCTTTGGGGAAGCACTGGACGTTGACTAAAGCCCACATCAATCAAGACGTCAGAGCTTGGCTACCATCTGACTCAAAGACAACAGCAACCGGGCCTCAATAGAAACAAAAGATCTACCCAATTCCAGTCCCTTTAACCTTCAGTTCTTGGGGGCTGCTAGATTCTGCCAGCTTTTCAGTTTTGGCAAAACCCCTCTGTGAAGCCACAAAGGGGGTGGGGAGATGAAATTCTCTAATATGGGGCCAACACAACAAAAAGGCCTTTGAGGACATTAAACAAGCACTCACCAGTGTACCTAGACTAGGGCTCCCTGACCTCACAAAGCCTTTTTTTTATGTACCTCCATGAACAGTCTGGAGAGGCAGTAGGAGTTTTGACTCAGATGCTGGGGATATGGCACCATACAGTGGCCTACTATCCAAACAGCTGAACTCAGTAGCCCAAGGCTGGCCACCTTGTTTACGGGCCTTTATAGCCACAGCTCTTCTGGTGTTAGAAGCTGATAAACTGGCTATGAGACAAAAACTGGTTTTCAGGGTTTCTCATACAATTTTGACATTGTTAGAGTACAAAGGACAATATTGGTTGACTAATGAGAGAATGGTCAATACCAGGGCATGTTATGTGAAAACTCATGTATCCATGTTGAAGTCATCCGGACTCTAAACCCAGCAATTTGGCTGCCCCTCAAACCTGGACAACCTGATCACAACCATATCAAAGTCATGGATGAAGTAGTCTCCAGCAGACCAGACTTGACAGACCGGCCCCTCAGGGACCCTGATGCAGAGTACTTCACAGATAGAGGCAGTTTTATAAAAGATGGGGTGTGTTTTGCTGGATATGCAGTGGTCACTCTGGACTCCACTGCTGAGGCAGAACCTCTGCTTCAATACCTGGATGATCTGTCTATAAACAATGTGAGGTTTGTGCTCCCAACAATACTCCTCAGGTGTCGCCGCCTGAAGCGATGGCTGCTTGGAGCAACGAAGCAGCGGGAAGAAGTTCAGAGGCGAACTGGAAACAAACAGGCTTTTTATTCTGATAACTTCTCTCTCTAGCTCTAACAACGACTTTAACATGTACCACACACCACCAAAATCCCACATACCAAATGGCGCCAACCCGATCAGTAATCTCGGCCCAAGTCTCTCGAGATCCCGGGCCAAGTCTCGTGAGACTACAGAAGGCAGCAATGCCCAAACATCTCTATGGCCCGTAGTCAACTGCAATCTTAGCCATCTCCCCAAACAGGGCTCCTACACTCAGGGGCCAAAGCTTCCACCACAAATCCAAACCATAGGAGGAGAACCTTTTAAAGATTTGAAAGTAAACTTCACTGAACTACCACTCTCACAGCTCTATAAATAATTTTTGGTTTTTGTGTGCTCATACTCTGGCAGGGTGGAAGCCAACCTACAAAGAAAAGGCTAGGGAGATAGCCAGGATGCTCCTCTGGAAAATTATCCCCAGATATGGTATCTGAATAACTATTGGCTCAGACAATGGGCCAGCTTTTGTGGCATTATTGGCCAAGAGTTTGAATATAAGATAGAAGTTACATACTGCCTATAGGCCACAGAGTTCAGGTAAAGTTGAAAAGATGAACAAGACTTAAGGCTCAATTATGTAAGCTGTGTCAGGAGACACACTGAGTTGAACTTCTCCCTATTAGATCCACCAGGAGGACCAGATTCTCTCCTTATGAGATAATTTATGGGAGGCACACCCCCTTATCAGGGGATTACAGGGACACTTAAGAGAAATAGGAAAATTAACACTTAGGAAACAGCTTCAGGCCTTAGGGAAAACTTCACAGGTTCTCAACCAATGGGTTAGAGAAAGATTGCCAGTAAGTTTGACCTCTGGTGCACACTCCTTCAAGCCTAGAGATTCAGTCTGGGTCAAAGAATGGAATATTTAACCCATAAAACTTCCTTAAAAAGGGCCCTTTCACTGTTATTTTATCCACCCTAACTACAGTAAAGATTGCAGAGGTAGGTCCCTGGATTCATTACACCAGACTCAAGCCTGCAGCTATGGACTGGGAGTGCACTCCAGATGCTGCTATGCCCTTGAAGCTGACCATCCTGGGGGTGGGGGGGAAGGAGCACCAGAGAAGATGAGGATCAAAAGGACAATAGCCCTGCTCCAGTAACTCTGGAAGCTGACTGGTCTATGCACTGCCGAAGCTTGAGGAGACTACAGCCCTGATTCAGCCACTCAGGAGAGACTGGCTGATCAACACACAGTGGAAGATAAACTTCCCACCAGGACTAGTGGACTCTTTCAGCCTCTAAGATAGTTCTTATACTGTAATGTATTGCCACCCTTTGCTTCTGGTGCCCTGTTTGGTTTTTGCTACTGGTTTGATAATAATAACTCCTACTGTCTGGACTCTGGGTAACAAAATTTTACTTATAGTTTCTTATCTTACTTATATAAGTTTTCTAAATTTGTTTGATGTTATTAGTTCGTCTTTGTTAATTTATGCTGTTTAACCTATGCTAACCAAAATGTTAGTCTATCATTTAGTTTGGTTTCCTTTGATAACCTTAAGGGGCTCTGCTCTACTCCAACCCCAATAGTAGAGATCATGTGAACCATGTGTCAAGACAATCTACTATAACCAAGAGGTGGTAAAAAATATATATTTAGGACCTGTCCCACCAGAGGAATGCTATAGATGGATGACTGTCTCTGGAAAGAAAAAAGAGGTCCATTGAGAAAGAACTTGATCTGGGAGGTCACCAATCTTTGGGTGATGGTAACTGGCCACCCCAGAAGATTATTGCCACTTATGGTCCCACTACCTGGGCACAGGATGACAGTTGGGGCTATAAAAAAACGGGCTGGGGTTGCGGCTCAGTGGCAGAGCGCTCGCCTCCCATGTGCGCGGCCCGGGTTTACCTCAGCTGTAAATAAATAAATATTTAAAAAAAAAAACTATTCACTTGCTGAACACAATTATTCTCTTACAAGCTGTACTAAAAATTATTATTAATCAGACTGCCACAGCCTTTGACCTCCTAGCCACACAAAAGACCCAGATGTGAGTGGCTAATTATCAAAAACGCTTGGTATTAGATTACCTACTGAGTAAAAAAAGAGAAATATGAAGAGAGTTTAACAGCTCAGACTGCTGTATCCAAATGGATGATTTTAGACAAGCAGTTAAAAGAGATAGCCAACAACATAAAAAAAAAAGTGCTAGTTTGAGACCCAAACACGCTTCTGAGAGATGGGTTTTAACTCTTGACAGATTTAAAAGCTTAATTGGTATAATAGGTATTCTGTTGTTAACCTGTTTATTGCTCCCATGTTTGGTGCCATTGTACATTAAAACTATTGGGTCCATTATAAAAGCTGCTGTTGAAAGGATGACAACAACTAAGGTATTGGCATTATATAAGGTTTTAAGCCAAGATGATGGTAATGATGCTCTTAAATTTAAAAGATTATATTATAGGGATCATCATTAAGGGGGGGATTGTAGTGGCACCCCCTCCTCCACAGAAAATCTTGACTAAGCTTCTCCAGAAATCTTTGCCATGCACCCTGGTAATTTCAGCAACTTGGGAGGCTGAGGCATGAGGATCCCAAGTTCAAGGCCAACCTCAGCAACTTAGCAAGACCCTGTTTCAAAATAAGGGGGTAGGGTTTTGGGGATGTAGCTCAATTGTAGGGTACTCTGTCGCCGCCTGAAGCGATGGCCGCTTGGAGCAGCAAAGCCGTGGGAATAAGTTCAGAGGCAGACTGGAAACAAACAGGATCTTTATTCTGTCAGTTTCTCTCTCTGGCTCTAACAACTCTAACACGTACCACACACCAGCAAACAACCAACAACCAAAATGGCCCCGACCCGCTCCGCGCTCGGCCCAAGTCTCTCGAGATCTTGGGCCAAGTCTCGTGAGACTACGGAAGGAGGCAATGTCTAAAACTCCATGGCCCGAAGTCAACCGCAATCATAGCCATCTCCCCAAACAGGGCTCCTACAATACTCCTGCCTTCAATCACCAGCGCTGCAAAAAGAAAATAAATTTTATTGAGCACTACACTATAACAGGGAACTGAGATAATCATTGTGTGAGATAAAATGAAGTATAAGAGAGTTCTTATTCTCATGAAGTTTACAATTTAGTTGGGGAGATAACAATATATAATACAAAATAATTGTTCCTCTGCTGCTTAGAATCTATCCTACTTTTTTTTTAATCACAGCACCCTCAGTGATTTATATAATGATGCCCAGTGCCAGACTCCAGGTGACTCAGCCTAGTCAATAAAAGTAATAGCCCATTTCCAGGGTAACAATAATTGAGCTAGAAATGGAATCATGACATAGCCAGGTCAATATAATTAAGTAAGCATCAGCCCAGGAGTTGTGTTTGTTTTCTGTTTGTTACCTTTTCTAATTTTTTTCCTTTTTTATTTTTTGTGGTGCTGGAGATCGAACCCAGGACCTTGTGCTTACACAGCAAGCACTCTACCAACTGAGCTTCATCCCCAGCAAAGAACACTTTTTTTTTTTTTGGCGGTGCTGGAGATTGAACCCAGGCCCTTGTGCATGCAAGGCAAACACTCTACCAACTGAGCTCTAATTTTTTAAAGTTACCTGCATACCTGAATTTATTTTTCTTTAAACTTGAAGCTCAATATCAGATGGCGGTTGTTCTGTAACTCTTTCACGTCCAAAGGATATCTTTTTTACCTTAAAATGTCCTTCCACTGAAACACCTACTTTTACTCATCCAGATTTTAAGATTCAGCTAAAATTTCACCCCCTTCATAATTCTTCCTCTTTTTATCATGCCAGTCTGAGGCAATTGTTCCCATACTCCCAGAATGTATGACATTCTGGTTAAACTCTTCACCTCTATATTCCATTTCACTAATTGTTTTTTAGTTTTACCTAATCTGCTATTCAGTCTATCCACTGAGTTTGTATTTTAATGAGTATATTTTTTTCATTTCAAAGTAAATCAATTTTTTCAAGCCTGTCTGGTCTTTTTTGATATTAATTTGATATTTTATCATATTTTTCTTTTTAAAAATATATTAGCGGGCTGGTGGGACTGTGAAACAAAGAACTCTTAATGCTATGACCAAAGATTGCAGTTCTCCACAAAATCCCCTCACGACTCAATAATGCTATTTTCCTGAGGAGACATGAGATTTAAAAATATGTATAGAAGTAGCTCATAGTATGTAACTTAAAAAATCTCATCCTCTGAAGGACTTGAGGGTCTCATCCAATCATTGACTGCCTTTTGCTAATCCTTATGCTTTTTTAAGTGTCAAACTCATATTTAGCAGGGCTTTTTCTGCATGAATCCCTTATGGCTTGGGTTGGCATTTGCTTCTACCAGGGGAATCACTGGGTGGAGAGCACTCTTTGTGTTCATTTCATGAGTTGGGGTTTACTGGACAATAAAGGGAGTATGTATGTGAACCACAAGTTCAACTGAGCAGAATTAAGTTCCTAGCTTTTCAGGTGGGGAACCGGGAGAACAAAGTGATTGTTCCCCTAGAAGAAGGTAGATGTTGCTTCTGGTCCCTTTGAGGATCGTGGCTTTAAAAAGTCATCCCTGGAGCTGGGGCTGGGCTTCATCAGTAGCGCACTTGCCTGGTATTTTTGAGGCACTGGGTTCAATTCTCAGCACCACATATAAATAAATAAATTAATTAAATAAAGGTCTAACAACAACTAAAATTTTAAAAAATAATAATAAAAAAGTCATCCCTTTCTGCATTTCCTCTGGCCTTAAGTGAAGGTGCATGTCCCCATTTGGTATGTAAAAACTAATTCCCTTAATTACAGAAAACAACCAAACCCATGGCCACACCCCTGAGCAGAAAGAGCTTCAACTACACCCTTAAAATTCTAATTTTTCAGTTTTGTGCTTCGCTTTTGGTTCTTGAAGGAAATTCCCTTAGTATTTTGTTATCAGTTTGTATTGAAAGGGATATTTTTATGTTTAGTTCATTAGTTCTTTATTTTTTTTATTGGGATGGTTAACATTACCTAATGTACTACAGGATAAGAAATTAATGTTTAAAATTGATTCAATAATCATACAGAAACTTATGACTGATCTTCTATTGTTATCTTAAAATATTATGCAAATAGTTTGAGGATTTTTTTAACACATTTTGTCCTCAAGTAAATTACCCCAAAAAAATGAAGCCAGGAATTGCATCTCACAGTCCTTTTTATTTCTAATAATGCTCTGCCTAATTTGGCTCCCGATTACTTGATAACAAATAAAGTGGTTGAAAATGTTTAGATTGAACATGATTAGTCAAAGCAACAAACTGATTAAAAATTTAACTAAATATTCCAAGTTTGTTTTTACAAATATTGATAATTTGACATATCATAAGTAAATATTTGTAAAATGGAAATTGAATGTTGAATGAGACATATCTGGTGTCTTTTTTTATAGAAATCACAGCAAGGGGTGGGTTTACAATCCTTTCAGCATTTTAAAGCTTATTTATTGATTTCTTTCCCAGAAGTTTGAGTCTTCACACACAATGCTACATTTGGGGGTTTTATTGATAGTTCATTTTCATCCACTTATTCCTGTTTTGGTGGTTTACAAATGCCTGAGTGAATTTTCACATTTGTCTCTAGCTCTAAGTGAATTGTCTAAAAGCAAATTAGCATAAGAATTAACATTTACAATATCCAGTCCATGCTTTTGCAATTTCTGTGTTTTTATAATTTCAACCTAGGATAATTGCATAATTGCAAAACCATGAAAGTAATCTTGTCTACCTTCTCATTTGCCTTTTTCATCCTTTTAAAAACTAATTTCTAACCATCAGTGTTTACTTAATATACTTAACATGTTTTCACTATCTTTGTATAAACATTGATTTTATATTTAAAATTTCTGAGGTGTATTTGATATTACATGGCCAGTCTTTGTTCAGTGTTTGCTGTCCAGATTAAAGCTGTAATGCAAAGCACAAACAGCCACAGTACTTACCTTGCTGGCTGGAGGTAGGTCAAGCTGATGCTTGCCATACCGCTGGGCAGGAGACAGACGTCTCTTCCTGGATTGTAAAACAGATAGAAAAACTAGTTCTAAATATTGAACCTTCCAGGACTGTAATGGACTTTGGGCCATCAGTCATCAATGTAGCCAGTTATAATTCAAATTCACTACAAAAAAAACAAAACCTCAATTTTCTTCCATGGAAGCCACTTTTCCAGCTGACAGCTGATACTTCTACACACAGGCCCTTAATAAATTAGAACAGGGAAAAAAAGGAGGGGTCTAAAAATTGCATCAGTGCAAGAAAATGTGCAAAAATGCTTAAAAGTACATGAAAAGTTATAAAATTCACTCCATGATTAAGAAAAACAAGTGTTGAAAATAATTATTTGAACAATTTGCATTCAACAAAATGACCTGAGACTGCCTAATAATAACAACTAATATTTATGTGCTGCAACAATATTGTGCACCCCACATATTCCTTTTGTGATGTGCCTTTGACACTCCTCCCATTCAGAGGTCACCACCAATATCCCCTCTGCTCGAATCTGCACAGGCTTGTTATTACAGGTATGAGGCTATGTGACTTTTTTTTTTTATTTTCTTACAAAAAAAATTTTAGATGTTGATGGACCTTTATTTTATTCACTTATTTATATGTGGCACTGAGAATCAAGCCAAGGGCCTCAAACACGCTAGGCATTTGCTTTACCACTGAGCACAACCCCATCCCCATGCTATGTGACTTTTAAGGCTTGGTCAGAAAAGGTGATACAGCTTCCATGTGGGTCTCTTAAGCTTCTCACTCTTCAAATCCAACCACCATGCTGTGAAACATTGAGTAGCCCACTCAGAGGGACCACCTGGAGAGCCAGCAGCAACCTCCCGACTCATAGGTGAAAATGCCCCCAAATGATCCCAGACCTCAGCCAGAGGGTCAACCCCAATCCTTAAACGTTCCAGATGAAGCCCCAGACATCATTGTGCCACCTCTGTTGTGTCCCATCTGAATTCCTGATCCACAGAATCCACAAGCATAATAAAAGAGTTGTTTTACACTGTTGTGTTTTGGGGGGATATTTTGTTACACATGGCAGATAACTAGAACATAGACTCGCTCGAGTGTGACTCAAAAGGATGGTGAATAAAGGCAATCCTATCGTAACAGAATTTCAAGTACCTACACAAATTCGTTGGCACTGGCTAAAGATCTGAGTAGATGAGCAGAGCCTGAAGGAAACAATATTGGAAAAGCCGTGGCAAGGTTTGGGGAAAGGATATATGGAGCTGCAACAATATGGTGTTTCTCTAAGTGAGGGGATATGGCTCAGGGGTAATGTACCCCTGGGTTCAATCCCTAGTACCTGCCCAAAAAAAAGGTTTACACTGAGCTTACCAGAAGCAGTTAAGCTGGGGAGGAGGAAAGTGGCCAATCAGAGAAAAACCAGCAATTATATGTAAAGGCAAATGTGAGGAACCATATGAAACTTTGCCTGAACAAATTGTGGGCTGGTGGGCACGGATAGAGACTAAGGTACTAACCAGGTTGTATGGTGCCTGCATTAAAGAGGTGGAAATATTCCAGGGCCTTTAAAGGTGGCCTGTCAGATTTAAAGTGGGAGTAAGGGATATCTCAGTACATTTAGAGAACAATAGGAGGGCCGGGCGCTGGTGGTGCACGCCTGTAATCCTAGTGATTGGGGAGGCTGAGGCGGGAGGATTGCAAATTCAAAGCCAGCCTCAGCAATGGCCAGGAACTAAGCAAATCAGCTGAGACCCTGTCTCTAAATAAAACACAAAATAGGGTTGGGGATGTGACTCAGTGGTCGAGTGCCCCTGAGATGAATCCACAGTACCAAAAAAAAAGTAAACAATGGTAGGACAGACTTGAAGGGACTGAGCCTGTAAACAGAGCAGTCCAGAGTCAAAACGGACAGGAGTAATTCTTCCCAGGACTTGAAAGGCTAGGAATCATAGTCAGAAACACCTGGGCCAATTTTACCGTTCATGTCTTATGTGCATGAATTGAAACCTATGAACTTTGTGATTAGGCAAACTACCAAGCTTTTCCAGCCTCAAATTTTCCTCCAAGAGACTGGGTGTTCCTACTTCTTTGAGTTAGTACTAGTGAGAGACTCGAAGGAAATGCTCGGCACACAGTAAACACTGAGATTGCCTTACAGAAGCACGCCAGGTGCTCCTAACTTGCAGCCAAGGTTGAACTGCTGATGTAATTCAGCCTCCTTGCATGAAGGCACAGAGGCCCCTGGAAGAATGATTTGTTCAAGGACACATTTCTAGTTAAACATGGAGACTTGAGTTCCTCACACTGACACTGGGGTGCAATGGGGAAGGGCCCGGGCTCTGGAGGTAGAGGCTGGCATCGCCCACCTACGAGCTGTGAGACTGAATGCCTCACATCTGTGTCATGTGCAAGATGAGATGACAGTAGCACCCACGGTGCTGGGTTATTGGAAGGACTAAATAGATTCTCACATGCAGTACAAGGCACCATCATGAATGCTAGTGAGAGGTGGTGTTGTTAGCTGTGCTCTGACTTTCAGGTCAGTATTTCTGTACTTGTGCCAAGTTGTTATAAAGCCTCATGAATTTTAAACATTGTTTGCCTCATCCCTTCCTTATAGCTACTCATGGAAATCGATTTTTATTTATTGAACTGGAAAACTAGTTATCATAAAACCGGTTCTCATTCTTCCTGCTAACTGACAACACCAGCAGTTTTCATCAAGTGAACCAAATCTATCTGTACCAAGAGTCCACGTTCAAACACAAGCCCTGGATGGGTGCTGTTTGTGCTGTCACTAGGTTTTTGATGTCACTGTTTCCTGTGTGATTGGTAATCGACACCAAAGCTCTGACAAAATGACCATTGTTGGAGTTCCATTAGCTGTCCCCCTGGGTTTGGCCACAAATGTAACATAAGTATGATCTTTGTTACATCAATTTCTTACTGAAGTGGTGTGCATCTTCCTGAAGTAAAGCACGCTGGGAAGAGCTAAGTGGGTGGCTATTTCAGCTTTTTTTTACTATTGAAGGACAACTCTCATGTTCTTCTGACCTGAATTCATGTGCTATTGCAAAAGTGTTCTTCAGGACAGAACACAGGTATAGTTGGAACTGAAGTGCTTTCTTTGTGGCATGTATAAAATGAGGCAAGAGATTTATAAACTTCTCACAGAAAATTTGCCCTGGTAATGTGCTTTGTAGTATTTGATATCCTAACCCCTAATGGATCATCTTTTGCTGATTCATAGAACATGGGGCTTTCAAATTTGAGCAGTGGGGGAACTCATTTTCTTTGGTATATATTAAATTCTAATTGCCACCAGGAGCTTTGGCTTTGGCAAATATAGCTACTTTGCAAGACTTTTATGAAGGTACTTTAAGTGGAATTTGTTTTGCATTACATTTTATGAAATTAAAAATATCTACCCTGGACCCTCTGTGGATATGCTTTCTTGGCATTTTAGGATGTGCTTCAGTGAAGATTCCTGCACATCAGAATTGTAGGCTTGATACCAAGGAACATAAACTTTAATTTAGACAACTAATGAGGGAAGTTGACTTAAACTAGGCAATTTATCAATAAAACAATTTAAAGGCTGTGTTTATCGGTGGTTTCTGATGGCGCAAAGTTTGACATCTATAGAAAAGCCACTGCAGTTAATTTACCAGTTGGAGTTTGTATGAAGTTTGGGATTTCAAGATAATAGTGGAAACTAATTCCTTTTTGCATTATCCAGAGTATTGTGTTGGAGAGGGATAGAATGCTATACAAAATAGGTACCTCGCTGCTCTTATGAGTCATTTACTCAGAGGAAAAACATAGAAACTAATATGAAAAGGAAAATATGAAACATTTTGGTGGTGTTGTGACGCTCCTGGAAGTAGTAAGAGCCAAGTTGTAAGCATTTGGAGGGAGTACCTTACAGCCCATATCATTCAAAACTTATTTTGACATCAACACAAACCTCCTCTGTATTTAGTTGTCCATATTCTTAGACACTCCAGTGGTGATGAAGTGTGTGATCAGCTTGACTTGTTCACTCCTCCTTTAGTACGTGACTTTGGAATACCTCCATAAAGGTGGGGTGTATTTTACCTCCCCTTGTATTTGAGCTAATCTTTGTCACTTGGTTTGGTCAAAGGAACGTGGGCAGGAATGTCTGAGTGCCAGTTTGAAGCTTGCATGTGTCTGTCTGGTGGCCCTCTTGTGACTCTACCATCCCATAAGGCCCTGCCTGGCAATGAGACATATGGACTTAAGCCTCCCAAGCAGAGCCTTGCCTAAATAAACAAACCCCCATTCAAGCACAGACTAGTGAGCAAGAATGTCATTGTTTTAAAGCACCAACATTTGGGTTGGTTTGTGATGCAGCAATAATTGATTCACAATACTACAGCAAGATATGGACCTGAGTTTCTCTGGGCTAGTAATGCATAAATTCATAAAATATGGAGCAGACTTGCTTCTACAATGGAGAAGACATTATCCAACTATCACATCAATATTTTTTGGTACATTGTAGAGAAATAATTTGCAAGCTAGCTAATTACCTGTAGGCACCCGCTGAAGGTATATAACCGGGTGAAAGCGGTCCGAGTTAGGAGAACGAATTCATTCGGTCAGTGCTTTGAATCAGAGCGGCCAGAACGTAGGTACTACAGAAGGCATGCAGAGTCAGGAATACTGAGGAAAAGTAGTCCCCCAAGTCCCAGATATGAGTAATCTAAGAAAGTTTTAGTAACTGAAAAACTGGCCGGAACCACAACTGCAAAGGCCATTTGACCAGAAGGCTGTGAAAAACTTTTTCAGGGTTTGGTTTCCAAAAACCAGGTATTGTGATAACTTGGTTTTTTATTTTAAATGTAAATTGAATGTGGCAAGCACTCTTTGTCCCTGACTCAATAGAGGTTCAGGAAGTTCCTCTTGTCTAGATTTTCTATTGGAGAGAACTGGTTTAATTTAGGTGTGTGACCCGTAGAGGAATGGTAAATTCTCCTATACTGAGTCTCTCCATATGGACAAAAGCTAGACATTGGCCTGGTGTGTAGTCAGATGGTGAATTGAGAGTAGAACTTGGTGTTGCTTGCCATTAGATGGAAGTTTGATCCCAGAGAATGGGGCCACTGGATAGAGTAGGATGGGCTAGCATGACAAAGAGGAGATCAAGGGAGAAGGAAAAATGAAAGTTGGAATCCCAAGCTGAAATCTGAGACACCAACTGAAATGATTCCCAAAGAATCTGCATGCTTGTGTGCTTGTTCAGGTGGTTTTCAACACAAAGTGGGATTTATCACCTGTGGGGACTCTGAGCTATGGTGTCCTGGGTGTTCTTTGTTCTGTAGCTCCCTTTCTATAACATCAAGGCCCACCTGGGGTGGAGAAAACATTGCTCATGGTTGGAAGGGGTATCTTTATCTGCCCAAAAACCTCTCACATTTATCAAAGAACTCCGGGGCCACTTCTGGTCACATGGAAATGTCATTCCAAGGACAATTGGAAGTTGGGTCCTTTTGAGAAGCAGTCACTGCCTGTCGGGTCCTTGACCTGAGTCCTGAGACTTAGATCCTAGCGCCTAAGTTTATACTGTGTCACACCGAAGGAAGGTCTTTGCCTCTCTGCCTCATCAACCCACACAGGGTGTTCTGACCTACCCAATCAGCAGAGGATGATTCATCGGCGGGCTGCCTCTGAATCATGCCTTTGGTCCTGAGGTGGAAAGGCAGAATAAATGCAGCACTTGAAAATTAATGTGAATCCTGGTGCATTTAGGTTTGTACTTACATCTTGGTGTGATTGACTCAATGTTAACCCTCCTTTGTGCTTAATAAAATGACGACAGGATATTCAAAGTCACCCTGATTGATGACTTCATTGTTGATTCAGATTCAGCCTGAATGTGCATCATGTTTGGTATTGAACTTTAATTTCAAATTAGCTGCTGGTCCCAAGTAATGACTAACAGAATTAATATTCAGTAACTCTCCATGCCAAAAAACCGTCAAAACTGGTGCTATTGATCATCCTCTTTGGGGGAGACAGAAGTAGATCTCACGTGAACAGCTTTCAGAATGGTTTAGTTTTGACATACTGATAGTTCTGATTGGTCTTTTGTCCTCCTGGTTTGTTAGCTACACACTTTCTATTCCTCAACTTGTTAACAAAAATTATTGAAATGACAAAATCTATTTTAACACCTCAGTGGGCATTTCTTTAAAGAAATTTGTTGTGTCCCTTCATGAGGATCAGAAAACACATCAGATATTAGATTATATATTTTGAACACTTACCAAGTGTCAAATGATGTTCTAAGTTACTTTTCTAACAACCTTATTCCTGTCTTGCAACTGAGGAAGTTAAATCGACATCTCAGAGATTCAATAACTTGCCAACAGTAACAGTTACCAATTTGTAGAGTCAGATTTTGAACCCAGGCAGGCCATTTACAACGTGCAGTGTAGG
Source organism: Tamias sibiricus (assembly GCA_025594165.1). Lineage (NCBI taxonomy): Eukaryota > Metazoa > Chordata > Mammalia > Rodentia > Sciuridae > Tamias > Tamias sibiricus. The sequence continues at coordinate 22,327,865 of CM046667.1, read as the reverse complement.
AGCTTCCTTTACACTAACTGTACCATTTTTCTTTTTTTTTTCATCATTTTAGTGAACTGAGAACTGAGATTGAGTTCATATTACCTTTATGGACTGAGGTTCTTGTATTAGTAATATAAAAAGCATTTTCCCATTTGCTGAACAAGCTTCAACTTTTCTTTCCTAATCTGTCTGCCTTGTGGTCATATGTAGTAGCCATCAATTAACAGTAATGTTAATAAAACAAGGGTACCAAAAGTGGGGGGGATGTTATACCAGGGAGTATCTTAATGTAGAAGCCCTGCTGACTTCTATAAGAAAGCAAAGCAACCTTCTTAATCCAACAGACATTGGACCTGGCTTTTATTTTATTTAGCATGCAATAGAATTCTTTGCACTCAGATTTTTTTTCTGCTACTTTAAAGGAAAGATTTTGGTGGCAAGTTACTTTTCAATTTGTATTCTCAAATTCTTTAGTGCTTGAGAATCAAAAAAGGATACTGGAGTAATGGAGCAGAACCAGTCCATCACCTTGCTTCCTCTGGTTAAGGCAATGTTTGTTGCAGAAGAAATTGTAATGTTTGCTTCCTGCGATGCCACAGAAGCAACTCTCTGCTGAAAAAAAATATATAATATAATTTAATGCACATATTTGCTCTATCACTGGTTTAATCAAAAACAAAAAGGAAGCTCTAAGCAATAATAGATTTGCACATTGAGGTTGCAGATGGACTGAATAACACAAAAGATGCAGATAATAGCTGGGCGTGGTGGCGCACGCCTATAGTCCCAGCACTTGGGAGGCTGAGGCAGGAGGATTGTGAGTTCAAAGCCAGCCTCAGCAATGGCGAGGCACTGAGCAACTCAGTGAGACCCTGTCTCTAAATAAAATACAAAAAAGGTCTGGGGATGTGGCCCAGTGGGCGAGTGCCCCTGAGTTCAATCCCCAGTAAAAAAAAAAAAAAAGAAAAAAAGAAAAATGCAGGTAATAGGAACTCCAGGGCCTAGCACTTTTAATCTGTCAGGGGCCTTCTCTTGACTATCCCTCAGTAGATGTTCACAGGAAGAGTGATGGACTTAGACTACCTGTGCATTTTTCTCATCAATTTTTCTCTGCAAAGAATAACATGGAAAAATCTTTACATTGCCAGGCTTTATACACATCCTTAAAGTCTTATAAATTCAGATTTCATGCACCTTTTTCTCTAAAGAAAAATTGCAAACTAGATTTCATAAGACATCAGCTGTTCTAACATTTTATTATGAAAACTTTCAATTGTGCACATAAGAGAATGGTATGACAAACCCTCATATACCATCACCCTGCCTTAATTATTAACATTTTGATAACATTTCATCTGTATCCTCCTTCTTTCTACCTCACCACTCAGCTCTCCAATGCAGTGTTTTTTTAAATGATTGCTAGAGACAACATTTTACAGCAAATCCCTACATGTGTATCTCTACCTGAAAAAAAAAATGTTTTTTAAATTAACACTATGCTGTTGCAATGCCTGATAAAACCAACAATAATTCCTCAACAGTTTGTAATGTTTACTTTATATTCAAAATTTCCACGTCTCAAAGAATCAATCTGGTCCAATGAGTCTCTCAGTCCCAGCATCAAAAGGCACTCAGGATAAACCAAGGAGGGTTTGTTTAGAGGCTAGTCATATAAAGCATGGGTGGAGTGTTGGGGAATTACAAAAGATAGTGCAAGGACCCTTGGCTAATAACAGCAGGGTCATTAGTACTTCTAGGAGTGAAGGAGTCAGAAGGACCTCTGGCCCTCAAATTTACAGAACCTGTTAGGAAAGAGTTTGCAGGCCTCCTGCAGAGAAATGCTGTCCTTCTGTGGAAAGATCTAACCAAGCCAGGGTGATATCATAGGAGGAAACCAGGGGAAATGCTTGGGCCATGAATTTTTCCCTGCCTCTGATCTCCTACTGGGATATCCAACTGGAAGCCAGAGGGTGGGGGGTCGCTGAAGGCACAGTTGATAGGGGTCAGTTTTTCAGATGACCAAAGAGAAGCTGAAGAAAACTTCTGACATATGATCCAATGAGAACCACACTTTGGACTGGGTCACTTCTTGAGGCTCTTTATAACAGTGGCCACCTTTCATTATTTTAGGATGCCATAAAATGTAGAAACTGGGATTTTGGTCTTGTAGAATGTATAACATTTTAGACTTAATTCTCTTCTTTTTGGTGCCACTTAAGTTCGTTTGTCTCCTATATAATTTCTATATAGTGATTCGTGGATTGCATTTAAATGTGAATTCTCTCAGACTGCTCTTGCTTACAAATTGGTAGCTATATCTAGATACTTGATTGGATTAGGTTCAATATTTTTAGGCAAGACTTCCTAGGTGCTGCTAGAACATCCAATTCTATCACTTCCTGGGGTTGTCCTGCTTTGGGAGATTTTAAGATTGAACTCGGCTTGATTCTTCCATAATGGATTTTCATGAAGCTTTCACCTACCCTTGAGTATACATTAAAATCACCTGGACAGATTTAAAAAATCAAAATGCCACCCCCATCACCACTTAAGTCAGAATCACTAGAAGTGACAGACAGCATTTTTTGAAAATCCTTCAAGTTACTCCAATAAGCAGCCCAAACTGAAATAACCTCACACCTATGATTTATCATCCACTGATTATCAATTTCTCTAGATCTACTTCATTTGGATTTTCAAACTGGTAACTTTATAATTCTATCATTCCTTCTGCACTTGTTAGCTATGAAACTGCCAATCAGGAGCTTACAGTCAATAAAAAGGTCATTGATTGATTTTTTTTCTGAAGTTTGTTTTTAATGGCTACTTTTCACCAAGAAGGTTCAGAGATTTTATTTAAAAGATGGATGTATTTACAAATGGATTTAAATAGGATTTTATTATCTTGGATTTGTTTATCAATAGCTCTCTAGATCATGTCTAAAATTTAAACTTCCCTTAAATGTTCCCCCTCTATAATCTCAATTATGTGTTATGTATTCAGAATGTTGGACATTTAGACTCCAACACATTAAGATCATGTGATGTAAATAAGGTTTTCTGAATGAGAATTACATCAAATAAGATCTCAGGAGATTACATGCAATTTTTACCCTATAGAGTGGTGTACTTAGGCTGTGGTACTTAGGAGGGTATGAGAAGAGAGACCCCATCACCCATTCCAGCATACCCTATGCATTTGTAGGGAACAATAAGCAAGGGATCCTTGAAATATAAAACAATGAAAGGGCCTGGATGAAGAGGTCCCTATGGAACTTGGCAACTAGCATCTGTTGAGTTAACTTAGACCTATTAGACTAGCTCTCTGCTGAACTACCATGAGTGAAGTGGGTTTCCAGTGCTTTTCATATTTCTTTTCAATATTTTCAATATCAGATTACATTCATGGAGTATATACTAGGTGTCAGATCAACAATGCTGTGATTTTTTTTCTCCAACCACACTTGGACATCTAATTCTTTGATATTTTCTCCCCAAGTCTTCTTGATGGCTCATATTTAATAATGATCACCTGTGCATTTATTCGTCAATTACTTCATGCACTAACTTATTCAGAGACATTTATGTAGTGGATTGTTTCTGAGGTGTGATATGGGTTCCAGAGATGACCAAGGGGATAGCACAGGCAGTTTATAATCTAGAAAATGGAATAAGGCAAACCTAATATTCATAACATAAAATATCCTTTCTGTCTTTTCCTTCTGTCCTCACTAGCCTAGTCAGTTTGATCTCTATTCAGCAAGTCCTCCTGCCTTTGTTTCCCTTTATGTCAAAACCATTCTATACATACTTTCAAATTGCTTTCTCAAATATTCCTCTTCATTCTGTGAACAAACTTTAAATGGCTCCTTTCTTGCCTACTAAATAAAATCCCAGTTTTTAAAACTTAGTTTAGCATACAAACTCCTTCCAGGTCTGTTACAAACTTCTAGCTCTTAAATTCTCCTTCTGAGCACTTCTTTCCAGTGATATTTTTTTCTGCCAAATCATATGGGTTCATGATTTCTCCTCCATCCCCCTAGATCCTCGAGCTACAGATGAAGGAAGTCTGTTTAAGACCCATTACTCTCTCTACACTCCAAACCCAAGAGCCTTCTCCATCTGTCCCATTCTTCATTTGAACTACTAAAGGGCTTTTTTTTTTTTTTTTTTTTTTTTTGGTACCGGGGATTGAACTCAGGGGCACTCAACCACTGGGCCACATCCCCAGCCCTTTTTTGTATTTTTTTATTAGAGACAGGGTCTCACTGAGTTGCTAAGTGCCTCGCCATTGCTGAGGCTGGCTTTGAACTCGAGATCCTCCTGCCTCAGCCTCCCAAAGTGCTGGGATTACAGGCGTGCGCCACCGCGCCCGGCTTAAAGGGCTTATTTTTAATGTGTATATTTAAGGTATTATCAGGATGGCCTTAGGCTTTAGCCTAAGTAGCTCCCTTTTAAAACTTCACTTTGACCCTGCAGTATCCCCCCTCCCCAGGCCTGCTTACGGAGCAACTCCAATATGGTCATCAGGCATAGCTTTTAAAGTAAGTCATTCCTTTCAACCCTGGCTTAAGCCCAGAGGGAAGTCTCTGTCATGTTACCCTACCCTGATAAGTCCCGGCCAAATGGCAAGAAGTGAGAAAACCAGGGTGGGGACCACCAGACCAGATGCCTTAACCTCAGGACAAATGATGTTACTGGTAGCAACTGATAGGGCTTGAAAGGGTGGTCAGAAGCCCCATAATTAAGTACAAATGATGGAGCCAAATGAACAGACATTCAGCCAGCCAACACTGATGCCCATTTGCTGGAGAGCCTGATGAGGACCTGGACTGACATCCCAACTCTGCTCATCATTTGCCTGATCCTCTGCATTTTCCTCACCACTCTCAAACTCTACAGCCACATCTTGACCCTGGTGAGAACTGCTACTTTGCCCCACAACCCTCTCCTTAACCAGCTATCAGCTCCACACCAGAAGAAGCCTGCCTTGGTTTCCAATCTGATCACCATGGTCTGAGGGAATGGGCATCTGCTGGACTCCAGCCTAAGACTTAAGGCTTTTAATCCAGCACTTGAGCTTAACGTGCAGAGGGAATGTCTGTTATGAGTCTGTCATGATTAAGTGTGTTTGCAGTGCTTAGATTAAGTTAGAATTGTTTGCTGTGAATTGACTGTCTATTGCAGTGCCTAGCATTAAGGATTGTCATCTTCTTAAAAACCTATAGACTGAAAGTATCCACATGCTTCTGCCCTTTTCAATGCTTTATGTACTCAAATCACGCAACACATTCTTTATTTCTCACCCTCGACTGCATAAGTCACATCTTTGCCCATCGCAACAGGTATGCAACAATGTTTTGATATGTAGTGAAATAATTACTATGGTTAAACAAACTTACATCTCAACATGAAAGTATTTAATTGTCCCTCATTTGATGATGAACCTCATTTGAAGTCTTATCTTATATTTCTAGTAACTTTTTCATGTGCTCAATCTTGCCTCCCCTACTAGAATCTTTTTGTAGTCAAGAATTATTTTAGGGGCTGGGGTTGTGGCTCAGTGGTAGAGTGCTCGCCTAGCACGTGTGTGGCCTGGGGTTTGATCCTCAGCACCACGTAAAAAATAAAGGCACTGTGTACAACTAGAACAAATAAATAAATATTTAAAAAAGAATTATTTTATACTTTATTTTCTCAATGCTTAGTGTTCTGCAGGCTGCAGGTTCTCAAAGTATTGATGAAGATGAGCATATTGGGAAATTTCTGGAATATAGTAGTGCTTAAAGCATTGTATCAAGCAGGATATGGCTATTCAACCATACTTCAAATTGTTTATTTCATCATAAGACTAGAGTATACTCAAGTCTCTTTTTCTTAAGGCTAGAGATGAACTATTTTCTGTGTCATTATTGGTGTATCTTATACAGAATGGTGGATTTCATTGTGGCATATTCACACATTGTACACCTCTAGTGCTCTCTTCTCTCTCAAACGCTCTCCTTTCACATCTAGACTTCCTAAATGAGTACTGGCTGCCTCCACTTTTTCACCTCCCATTCACTTCCTCAACCCACTGCCACCTGGCTTCTTCCACAACTCTACCAAAAATCTGGCAGAGGTCACCTAACACCTCGTACATGCCAACTCAGATAGACAGTTTCCAGTTCTTTTTGCATATAATCTCCATAACATTTGATGCTGTTTCCTCCTACCTCATTCAAGAAACTCTACTTTGGTTTTTAGAGCAGTTTTCTGCTATCTCCCTCTATCTAATTTTCCCCTGGTTCTGGCACCAGCTTTTCTTTCTACATTATAGACCAGGTTTCATGCTGAGCTCTCTTAATTTTGGGACTCCGAGAAGCAGACCAAGACAAATACTTACTGCGATCATCTTCCCAATAATGTTTTGAATGTAAGAAAGATGAGAAAGGATGCAGGAAAGGGGATTCAATCAACAAAAAAACAGAAAAGTGTGACATCATGCTAGTCATCACTGTGGGCAACTAAAGTATAATCCCACTAGAGAACACATGCCTCAGAATTATCTTGCTGTGGAGCAAGGGGGCTAAAGTATTTATCTAACAATCCCATCAGTTATTGGTTGAGAGATGCCCCCAGAAGTGGAATGGAGCTATATAAATTCCCAGGCACTTAATGTCTGCTCCCCTCAAGCAGAGTCATGGGTACCAGTAGTTAATGTTAAGGACTGAGGGATATGGGCACAGAACCAACAACCTCTGCCTTCTCAACTTAACCATAATCCCTGGGTCACACTCATCAGTGATAGTAAAATTAATGGTAGATAATGTCTACTAAGTCAGGTGTCTTATCTATATTGGCTCATTTTAATCCTCACAACAGCCCTCAAGGTGCCACTATCCATTCCCATTCTATTAAGGAGAAAAAAGGTTATACCAAGGTTATACCACTAGTGACTTATTATGTATACACTGATGTCTCTGCACCTTACAGCCCGTGTTGCTCTTTCGATCTCTAGTATTTCAGTTTGCCAACTGGGTGTCCTCACCAGACTTCCACTGGCAACTGAAATGCAACATGTTCAAAACAGTATCAGAAGGTCTGAAGAAACCTTAATAAGTTAGGATTCTTTTTCCTTTATGACAGATTTTTAGAGATTTTCTTTAAGAACTCTTACTTAGCCAGACAGGGCGGAGCACACCTGTGATGCATACCTGTAATCCCAGCGGTTCAGGAGGCTGAAGCAGGAGGATCAGAAGTTCAAAGCCAGTCTTAGCAACTTGGCGAGACACTGTCTCAAAAAGGGACTGGGGACGTGGCTCAGTAGTTAAGCCAGATTGGCTCAGAAAGGGAGAGCCCGCCCAGGGTTGAATTCCCGCGAGAGGCAAGTATTCCCAGGATCAGGAAGGGTAGGGACTCAGAGCCCACCAAAGGTAAATTCTCACGAGAGTTGGGCACTTCCGGGAAGGTGCCTGGGGGTATGGCCTGCCAGCCTGAATCTTATCCAACAATCCTGACTTCCAGTGAGGTTAGATTTTTTTTCCACCTTGTTGAACACTTGTCTTTGTGTAAACTCTCCATGCTTTTTGCCATTTTTCTACTTGTTCTTGTGGTATTTTCAATTAGGGACAAGTCTTTATATATGAAATTTTTTCCATCTTGTCATTTGTCCTTTTCATTATTCATAATGTTTGACACAAAGCATGTTAAATGTTTTCTGAAGTTAAATCTAACTTTGAGACATGTATAACATGATTACACATAATACTTGGAAACATTGTTACATATTCATACATGAGCATAACATAATTTGGTTTATTTCATTCCCCTTTCCCACATCTCCTCCCTGCCCTTGGTTCCCTTCCTTGATATTTACCATTCTCCTTTCTATTTTCAGAGATCTTTCCCCTTTTATTCCTTTTTAGTTCTTCTTTTTAATTTTGCATGTTGACAGATAATTGTCTCTTTGTAGGTTATAATCAAATTTTTAAAGATAGTTATAACCATTGTTAGTTTAAACCTGGAATGTACCCCAAAGGCTCACTTGTGGAAGACTTGCTTCCCAAATACAGTAACATTCAGAGGTAGGACTTTGGGGAAGTTATTGGATCATGAGAGCTCTAACCTCATCAACTGTTAAAACCTTGAGCTGAATAAACTATTGGGAGGTGGTAGAAACTGTAGGAGGTTGGCCCTAGTTGGAGGACGTAGATCTAGGGGGCATGCCCTTGGGGACTATAACTTGTCACTGGCACCTTCCCCTCTTCTCAACTTCCCAGACACCATGAGGTGAGCAGCTTTGCTCTGCCATGCCCTCTTTGCCATGATGTGCTGACTCACCAAGGCCCAGAAATAATGGAGATAAATGACTATGGAATGAAACCTGAGTCAAAAATAAATCCCCTTTGGGGCTGGGGTTGTGGCTCAGTAGTAGAGTGCTTGCCTAGCATGTGTGAGGCACTGGGTTGAATCCTCAGCACCACATAAATAAAATAAAGGTATTGTGTCTATCAGTATGGAGATTCCTAGGAAAACTTGGAATGGGACCGCCATATGATCCAGCTATCCCACTCCTTGGTCTTTACCCAAAGGTCTTAAAAACAGCACACTACAGGGACACAGCCACATCAATGTTTACAGCAGCACAATTCACAATAACTAAATTGTGGAACCAAACTAGATGCCCTTCAGTAGATGAATGGATAAAGAAACTGTGGTGTATATACACAATGGAATATTACTCAGCATTAAGAGTAAAATCATGGCATTTGCAGGTAAATGGATGGTGTTGGAAAATATTATGCTAAGTGAAGTAAGCCAATCCCAAAAAGCCAAATGCTGAATGTTTTCTCTGATATGAAGATGCTGACTCATAATGGGGATGATGCGAGGAACACAGGAGGATTAGGTGAACTCTAGGTAGAGCAAAAGGGAGGGGGGAAGGGAGGGGGCATGGGGGGTAGGAAAGACAGTGGAATGAGATAGACATCATTACCCTAAGTGCATCTATGAAGACATGAATGGTGTGAATATACTTTGTGTACAACCAGAGACATGAAATTGTGCTCTGTGTACTATGAATTGAAATGCATTCTGTCATATATAACAAATTAGAATAAATAAATTTCAGAAGATTTATTTTTTAAAGTTTCTCAGGTATTTTGTCAAAGCAACAGAAAGCTGACTAGCACAGGCCCTTGAAATATTGTTAGAACCCAGACTTTAAAACTTTAATGAAATACAGAAAAAATAAGGTGCAGCTAACACACAATACTGTTCAGCCTTTTTAAAAAATCTTGTCATTCTACACAAATGGATGTACCTGGAGTGCTTTATGTTAAGTGAAATAGGCAAGGCACAGAAAGACAACCACCACAAAATCTCATGTATTTTAAAAATCTGGACTCTTTAGCAGAGTAGAATGATGATTACCAGGGACTGGGAGAGAGGAGATGGGGGAGGAGACTGGGAAGATGTTGGCCAAAGGTCACAAAATTTCACTTCAATAGGAGAAATAAGTTCAAGAGATCTATAAAATGATGACTATAGTTAATAACAATATGTTAAATATAAAATTATGCTGTGTCCATACACAGGCATACCACAATGAATCCCACTTGTGTATAATGTACTGACTAAAGTAATAAAAGTACAACATAGAATACATAATAAAATAAAAATAAACACATCCACACAATTTGTGTGGTGATCAGTAGAGCAGTATTGGGAGAGGGAAAGGGGAAGGAAGGCATTGGGGAATGAGATAAAATTATGTGCATATGTGACTATGACATAATGAATCCCAATCTTACGTATAATTGTGTCAATAACAAAAACAACATATTCTTAAAGTTTGAAAATCTTAAGTCTTCTCACAGCAAAAATGATGAAAATTATTTGAGATAATGTATGTTAATTGCTTGTTCAGCCATTCCACAAGCTGCATACATTTTAAAACATATCCAATAAACATTTTTTCTGCCACTTAAAATTTTTTTAAATAAGAATACTGAAAGAGCCATGTGGCATTTCTTCAGAAACCTTGTCATTATTGGCATTGATCCATTAATTAGCACCCTGAGTAGTCACTAACAAAGTTATTGTGATACATGTATATCATTCATAATTATGAATATATATACTTCTTGCTATTGGTTCACATATCTGTCTTAGTCATAGTTGCATATGAGACCCTGCTGAATGCTTTTGGCATTCAGATCATTGCCTAATAAGAGAAATTAAAAATACATCCACCCAAAACTTGTATACAAATGTTCATAGCAACTTTTTCTCATAACATCCCCAAATGGATGTCCATCAACAGGTAATAGATAAAGAAAATGTAATATAGCCACATAATGGAATTTGACTTACAATGTAAGAAACAAAATAGCACTGGGTACAGTGGCCCACACCTGTAATCTTAGAAGCTCAGGAGCCTGAGGCAGGAGGATAACAATTTCAAAGCCAGCCTTAGCAGCTTAGACCCTGCCTCAAAAAAAAAAAAAGGAGATGGAGGCTGGGGATGTAGCTCAGTGGTTAAGTACCCCTCAGTTCAATCCCTCAGCAAACTCCCTTGAAAAAAAATCCAAAAACATGGACAAATTTCAAAAAAAAAATATGGTGTGTCATAGAAGCTGGACACAAATTTCCATACTTTCCAACTCCATTTATATGAAGTACTGGAAAATTGAAACTAATATAGTGAAAGAATTGGATTAGTGCTTGCCTGGAGCCGGGAGTTGGGGGAAGCTTGACTGTAAAGGGGCACAAGGAAATAAGTCTTTGGGGTTGATGAAAATGTTCACCATTCTCATCATGGTAATGGTTGCATGGATATACATATTTCTCAAAACTCATCAGACTGTACACTTTAAATGAATGCAGTTTATTGTACATAAATTATACCTCAACAGGTTTATTTTTTAAAATAATACTATTGCATTCCCTGGTTTATCATGATAATCTAATAAACTCATTAAATTAGTCTCATTTGACTTCCTCTTCATGAACCCTTGTTGGATCCTGGGGACTCCTACAATGGTTTTCTAAGTATGCATAAATTATCCTCTTAATGCATTCTATAATGTCTCTGAAAATCGATATCAAGTTCATCCAGCTACACTATATGAAAGCTATCTTCTTCCACACTTTGAAAATTGGAATTCTACTTTGCTGTCTCAATTTTGTGTGACTTTTTATGTTGCCAGCTCCCCCAAATAAATGAGCAATGATTTTGTAATTTGTGTGATCTCTTGGTTCCCTGGGATGTAATTCTTCCAAATTAGGATGGTTAAAACTTGTCTGGAGATATTTAGTGCTCATTTATTTTGAGCTCCCTTTGCAAAAGGGTTTCTGAATTGGGGATATTGTGGGAGAATTTGGGCTGCAATTTAAGGAGATGTAATGCTTATGAGCCATTATGTTAGCCCCTGTCAGGATGTCTGGCTCCAATCTGATGTGGACTATGTCTGAGTAGCTTTTTGGGTGAGAGCACCACAATTTCCTGCCTGAGAGTTCAATATTGATCTGGCTCAGGCCACTAAAGGATTTTTACTCGCCTTCACTACTTTGGTGGCAGGAGACAAGGTTACTTGTTTTCTTATTGTGCTGATAGCATATACTCACATGCAATAAATGCATGTATAATACACGTCATAGTTGGCATTCTAAGTGAAAGTTACTGAGAATATGTATCTTCTGTTTCAGAAAAACAATTTGAGCTTAGAGGATAAGGGAGAGGGAGGCAAAAGTCAGTTCTGAGCTGACATCTTCTAATCTACGTTTCATCCAGTCCTTCCTGCCCCATTGCAGGTAAAGTTATAGATCAGAAGGGCATGCCATATATCTGTGGCAGGGAGCAATGTGTTAAGGGGTAAGATTTGGGGACCCTGATGAGTAAGGTAACACTGCCCTTTCCATTTGCTACTCTGTGCCCTGAATAAAAACATGGGCATAGAAAAGGGCAGGAGAGATAGAGGAAATCCTTTGTTTTATGGTAGGCATGCCTGCCTTTGGAACTGACCTCGACATTGACGGATCTCATGATAAAGAAGAACACTTACCGAAATCTCATCAAAACACAATTGCCCTTCTGAAAGGGCTCTGGGTACCTCTGTTAGAGAGTGTATTTATGCTAGTAAATCTCATCAAAACACAATTGCCCTTCTGAAAGGGCTCTGGGTACCTCTGTTAGAGAGTGTATTTATGCTAGGGACAGTCTCATGTGGCCGACATATCAACCTAAGACAGGAGTCAAGGGCACAGCCTTGATTATCCAATGACGGGTAAGAATGTTGGTTGCACATAGACGTCCTAGAGCATCCCCTCTTTTAAAACAAAAGGGGGAAATGCAGGAGCCCTGTTTGGGGAGATAGCTAAGATTGCGGTTGACTATGGGCCATAGACATTTTTGGGCATTGTCGCCTTCCGTAGTCTCACGGGACTTGGCCCAGGATCTCGAGAGATTTGAGCAGTGACTCAGCAGATTGACATTTTTGGGCATTGTCGCCTTCCGTAGTCTCACGGGACTTGGCCCAGGATCTCGAGAGATTTGAGCAGTGACTCGGCAGATCGAGCGAGAGCGATTCCTGCTCGGGCGCATGGGATGAGACCAGAGAGAGAAAGGACAGGGTTATCGATATTGTATAGATATATTGTAGTTTCTTGTAAGAGTAGGTGCCTTGGTTTCTTGTGAGAGTGTGTATGTAGTGTTAGAAATTACAAGAGACAGAGACAGAAAGATTAAAGAATTTTTTCGTCTCCATCCTGTCTCTGGACTCCTTTCCGTGGCGCTGCCGTTCCAGGCTGCAATCCCTTTCCGGCGGCTAACAGTTGGTGGCGAGCCCTGTTTGGGGAGATAGCTAAGATTGCGGTTGTCTCAACCGCAATCTTAGCTATCTCCCCAAACAGGGCTCCTGCAGTTCTGCTTCCGTAGGTTAAATATCCCTAGCTTCTTCCATCATTGCTCCCTGATTCCATTTTCAGATCCTGCCCTCAATGCGGTGAAAGTTATCAATACAACTCTTGAAGTTTGATCCAGTTCTTAAACAGTGTTACTTTATTGGTAAGGCTGATGCACAGAACACATGTGATCTGACACTTCCATTAGAGGAGCATCAGTGTTTAGCTTATGGCTTACCACAAAAAAGCTACTCTGGATTGTTCATTTCTGTGGAAGGATTATGAAGTTCACACCCACAGACAGAATTCTTCAGCCATAGGAAACTTTGTCAAGACTAACTCAAATATAAGTCTATTTTAATCATTTACCAAAAACACCATCAAAAATATTCCTTAAAATGTAAAGGCAATCCATCTCCTAAACTTATGTAGAATATACTTTAATAGAAATGTAAAAATATGGAAACCAAATGTTGAAATTCTAAGTGGTCTAGGCTTTCATGTATTAGCACAGAACATGTTATTGTCAACCAAAAGCATTGAGGGTATTTCAAGTATTCATGTAATACTTCTTGGTTTCCATGTCAAGTGTTTTCTCTGTCAGCTCAAAAATTGCATGGAAGCTAATGAATGTTTGTTTCATTCAGACAGGCACTAGATTATGTCATAAGATTTGTTAGAAACAGTTTTGTTAAAATTTGCTTGAGTTCTGGACTTCAGAGTATCTGAGTACATTTAGAAGTCAGCAGCCCATTCATCATGTTCAGCTAAACACTTTCTACATGGCATTGAAACACAAAAACCAGACCTTGTAGGATAGATGCTGTTGTCATTTCATAAGGTCTCATTACTAAGCTGACTACACCCTACATGAAAATGTAAGGAGTGAATTGCTTTGTCTAATTTTCTTGTTTATGGGCTGCTAATAGTTTTGTTCTCCTCTTTGAAACCATGAGAGTGAGTCTGCTGTGGTCTCTGCTAGAATCTGTAATGTAGGAGAACAGAGGGAAGGACAATGTGGAAACACAATTTCATTTCACCTTAAATAGCCTTTTAATGTAGGCATGAGAAATGTGAGAAAGCAAAGTGATCTATTCAAGGTCATCATTCATAACAGGTAAGATTCAAATATACATGTTCTGGGGCTGGGGTTGTGGCCCAGTGGTAGAGCACTTGCCTAGCACATGTGAGGCACTGAGTTCGATTCTCAGCACCACACATAAATAAGTGAATAAAATAAAGGTCTATCAACAACTAAAGACATATTTTTAAACAAACATACATATCCTTGACCCTAAAGCCTTCATTGTAACAGTATGCATTATACTGCTCTGTATGTAAACCAAACATCATAAACAATGAGTCCAAGCTCTCTTTTGGCCCTACAAATTTGTGGCTATGAGGGCATATATTTCTTATTTACCTCCTGCTGATGGTTGTTTATCCATTATCCCTGCTTTTCTACTGACTGGAGCCTCTCACTGTTCGGGGCTAGAGTGCATCCCATTAAAAATATTTCCCCAAAGTTTCTCAAAATATAAAAAATAGAACTACCATATGATCCAGCAATCCCACTTCTGGATACATAGCTGAAGCAAATGAAATCAGGCTGTTGAAGAGGTTTGATGCAGCATTATACACAATAGCCATGATGTGGAATCTAAGTGTCCATCAATAGACGAATGAAGAAAGAGAATGTGATATATATATATATATATATATATATATATATATCATACATTGGAATATATATATATTCAACTTTTAAAAAAAAGGAAATCATGTTCTTGGCAAGGATAAATCTTGAAGACATTGTTATGTGAAATATACCAGGCACAGAAAGACAAATACTGTATGATCTCATTTATAAGGGTTATCTAAAAAAGTTGTAGATGCAGAGAAAAGAATGGTAGTTCCCAGAGGGCTGGGGTGAGTGTAAAGGGACTAACAGGGTGTTAGTCAAAGGATATAAAACTTTAGTTAGAAGGAATAAATAGATCTATTGTACAACACAGTGACTATAGTTAATAACATAATCTTGAAAGATGCTGAAAGTAGGTTTCAAATCATCTTGCCACCAAAAATAAGAATGTGAGATGCATATGTTGGTGTCACTTAACCATTCCATAATTTATACATATTTCAAAACATTATATATGACAAATACATAATTTTTAATATTTGTACTTTTGTCAACTTAAGAAATACACAAGAGTTTTAAAAATACACTTCTCCAATATTCCCTTAGAGATAGTGTCTGTAACCAGGTTATCCAGTGAAATGTAGATAGATATCTTCTGTGTGAGGCTTCTCAAGAGCTATTGCTCTCCTGATAGAAAGGGACAAACTGAAAAAAGAGAAAGTGCACCTTTCCCTTCACCCTTTGTCTTTTGCCTCATGCCTCACTGAAAAATGTGGCCATAGTACCTGGAAATTAGAGCAACCATCTTGCTACCTTCAGGAAGATGGCCATAGTCCAAAGATGGCAGAACAGAAAAATGAAAGAAGCCTGTGTCCCCCACCCCCACAGCACAATAATCTCAGATATTATTAAAAGTTACTATGACATGAAGTTAAATGTAATCCTAACTGATGTTTTCCTCTTATTTCCCTTCAAGTTGTCTATGAAGATTCAAAACATGTTCTGAAGATCAGAACATGGTTAAGGAAAGTGGATCCAAAACCTGTCTTTGGAAATTGACATTAGAATTTTCCATAGGATACTGTAAATTAAGGTGCATCTCCTCTGTCCCTTTACCCCAAAATCCAAATGTGCATCCCACCACCCCACTGCTATGCATGCCTTAATGGAGAAAGACAAAATGGGATGAGGGGTGAAGAGGGGAATATGGATTCTTTCTATTCATAACTGTCAGACATAAAGTGGTGTTTCTAGAGCCTGAGGTGGAATGCCCTGGATATCACCTACATTTCATCTGTATTGAAGTTTGAAAGAAAAGGGTATGTAGTATGATTTGCTTCAAAAATCTTGTTCCTATGAAGCTATCCCTGGATATCATGGTATATTTTTTTGTGGTGGAATTATTTAAGTCAAATTTATTTTAGTGTCCCTCAATTTTAGGAGGAATAAGCATATCCTATTTTAAACCTCAAGGGAATTGTCACATTAAAATGAGTGCAGAATAGATAAAAGAAATCCACAAAAATAAATTAGAATAAAACTTCCTGAGTTACTCTGCAGTGTGACACTCTTGGGAGATGGAATACTTAAATGCACAGAAAGGATATTTACATGTCTTATAAACAAAAAAATGCCATAAAAGATGAGTAATCCCTAAAGTAGCATTTGAAAGTAAAAATTTATTTGCTATGATCTTTTATAATGTCTTCTTGCTTTAGGAATAAAGATGAACAAATAAAATACGCAAGTGTGTCTCCCACGAAAATTGGTATATTGTCCTTATTCTTTGACTCTTTTTAGTTATATACAACATTAAGACTTAGTTTGACATAATTATAAAATCATTGAATATAATTTGTTCTAATTCAGTCCCCAGTGCTTCCCCTCCTCCCTTCCCCTGTTCCCTTTCCTCTACTGATTTTTCTGCTATTTATATTTTTTAACTAGTGTCTTGTGGATATACATGATATTCACTGTGGAATATTCATATGTGTACATTGGAAATTTAAGTCTGATTCATTCCAGTGCTTCAGCATATGTTGGATAAAGAAAATGTGGCATATATACACCATGGAGTGTTACTCAGTCATAAAGAATGATGTTATGGCATTTGCCAGTAAATGAATGGAACTGGAGAACATCATGCCAAGTGAGATAAGCCAGTCTCAAAGAGTCAAAGGTCAAATGTTTTCTGTATGTGGAAGCTAATCCAAAATAAGAAGGGGATTAAAAGAATAGATCAGTGGAGTAGATGAAGAGGATTGAAGGGGAAGGAAGAGGCATGGAATAAGAAAGACAGTGGAACGAATTTATTTAATATAATTTATTCTTATTGTGACATAAGAAGTTAATGACAGGAAGTTTTTTTAAATTTCTTTAGTTGTAGATGGACACATCTGTAAGCTGCCTGGTACCGAAAACCGGGAGGAAAAACTCTCGGAGGCAGAGTTAAGCTTTTACTACTTTTCTTCTGCTTTCTTAGAGCTTAGAGAGGGAAAGAAAGATTTTTAGAGAGAAAGATTAGAGCGAGCTTTTCTTCTTGTCTTCTTAGCTTAGAGTCTTAGAGAGAAAGATAGAGCTTAGCTTAGCTTCTTAGAGAAAGAAAGATAGAGCTTAGCTTCTTAGAAAGAAAGATAGAGCTTAGCTTAGCTTCTTAGAGAGAAAGAAAGATAGAGCTTAGCTTAGAGAAAGATTAGAGCTTCTTTCTTCTCTCTTCTTTCTTCTTAGCTTAGAGTCTTAGAGAGAAAGAAAGATAGAGCTTAGCTTAGAGAAAGATTAGAGCTTCTTTCTTCTCTCTTCTTTCTTCTCCTTCTTCTTTCTTCCGTCTTCTGTCTTCCTCAGGAGTCTCGGCCTAACTCTGACCAGTCATTACTTCTTCTATCTGGTTTCTCTTCTGTAACCGCTCTGCCTACGTTCTGGCCGCTCTGATTCTTCTGACCGACCGAGTGACTGCCCGGCTGACTGAATTCTCCGTTCTCCTAACTCGGACCGCTTTCACCCGGTTATATACCTTCAGGTTTGCGGGTGCCTACAGGTGCGTCACATACATATCAGGTGGAACTTATGGCTTCCAGCTAGCTACAACAGCCCTTCCTAATTAGGGCTCCTTCATATTCCTTCCCTTTAGTTTAAAAAGGTGCTTTAATTCTATTTTCTCTATTTTCTCTATTTTATTTTCTCTATTTTATTTTCTTGTCCCTACCTAGCTTTTCACCTTTTGTTTTTAAAAGGGTGGATATTTGAGCCCTTTTTGAGAAGGTGCTGCGGCTTTAAGGAAGCCTACTGCTGAGGAGCAGCTAACGCACTTAGTTAAGCACAATTGTATAAGCGGCTTTGACTTTTTTTTTTTTTCCTCTTCTTTATTTTTCTTTATGGCTTTCTTGCCAAAGCTCAATGGCTTTTTTTCTGCATGGTTTTTACCATGCTATTTAATTCTCTATTTTCTTTTAAGCTCATGGCTTTTTTCTTTATACTAAAGCTCAAGGCTTTTTCTCTATATTTTTTATGGCTTTTGGCCGGCTACTCTGCTTCGGCTTTTGGCCGGCTCGCTTCGGCTTTTCGCTGGCTACTCTGCTTCAGCTTAATTCTTAACTGGCCTCAACTGAGTCAGAGGCTATGCTCTCTTGTTTACTACTCTTTTTGCTGGTCTCAACTGAGTCTGAGGCTATGCTTTTTCGTTGCTCTCCTTATTTCTTAGCTTTTCTTCTCTGCCTGCCGAGCCCCGGACGGACCACCATTTGTAAGCTGCCTGGTACCGTAAACCGGGATAAAAACTCTCGGGGGCAGAGTTAAGCTTTTACTACTTTTACTTCTACTTTCTTAGAGCTTAGAGAGGGAAAGAAAGATTTTTAGAGAGAAAGATTAAAGCGAGCTTTTCTTCTTGTCTTCTTAGCTTAGAGTCTTAGAGAGAAAGAAAGATAGAGCTTAGCTCTTAGAGAGAAAGAAAGATAGAGCTTAGCTTAGAGAAAGATTAGAGCTTCTTTCTTCTCTCTTCTTTCTTCTTAGAGAGAAAGAAAGATAGAGCTTAGCTCTTAGAGAGAAAGAAAGATAGAGCTTAGCTTAGAGAAAGATTAGAGCTTCTTTCTTCTCTCTTCTTTCTTCCTTCTTCTTTCTTCTGTCTTCTGTCTTCTGTCTTCCTCGGGAGCCTCGGCCTTACTCTGACCAGTCCTCTGGAGCCTCGGCCTAACTCTGGCCAGTCATTACTTCTTCTATCTGGTTTCTCTTCTGTAACCGCTCTGCCTACGTTCTGGCCGCTCTGATTCTTCTGACCGACCGAGTGACTGCCCGGCTGACTGAATTCTCCATTCTCCTAACTCGGACCGCTTTCACCCGGTTATATACCTTCAGCTTTTCGGGTGCCTACAGGTGCGTCACATACATATCAGGTGGAACTTATGGCTTCCAGCTAGCTACAACAGCCCTTCCTAATTAGGGCTCCTTCACACATCTTTATTTTATTCATTTTTATGTGGTGCCAAGGATCAAACCCAGTGCCTCACACATGCGAGGCAAGCACTCTACCACTGAGCCACAATCCCAGCTCAAGAAGATTTTGGTCGTATCAATTTTGAAAGCGTTTCAAAGTGAGTTGTCAAATAGTGAATATACAATAAAATATCCTGTGATTTGGAAAAAGTTAATGAAATATTTTGTGAAGGTAGAGAAGGAAACTTTAGAAACTGGGCCCATATTTTTTTTTCTTTCAGAAATAACTTAAAAGACAGTGTGAATAGTGAACAACTCAGTGGCATACAGTTGGTCTGCCATGTGCCACACATTTGTGTATGATATGGCTAAATGATCTCACCCATGAACTGAAATGCCAAGTTAGAAGAGAATAGAGTGCTGTCAAAGGTAGCTTGCTACTATGTAGTCTTACAGTATGTACAATTCCACTGCCCTGACATAGTTTAACTATTTTAAAGACTAGAGATTTTTAATACCTTTTATGAACAGTTTCCTTGCATGTGAAGGAATGAGATGATGGAGACAAGGTCAAATAGGATTTATGAAAGATTGGGGAAAGAGGGAGGGGAAACCTAGAGACAGTCTGGGAATAGGGAATCTAGATTTACATGTATGGGGGAAACAGATTGGCTGGCAGCCACATTCACTGTATCTGGCTTCTTTTCTTCTTTGAAGAAAGAATCTGTTTACAGATTCTTTGTAACATTTGTGGTGTGGTGTGGTGGGGTGGGGGTGGGAGGTAGTTAGCAGAGGATCATCCAGGCCAGGCTTTCTAACTCATTCCATCAGTATCTGCACCCAAGTTAGGCCTATCCTGCACTGTTACCCACAACAGAATCTCTCACTCAGCATGGAAGAGATAGCAGAGCAGATTAGATGCATTTGCTTCAGAATTGGGTATGAGACTTGGATGGCAGCTTAACTCCATCCATGCGTACAGAGACTTGACCAAATCCACCTCACCAAATTTGTTTCCCCACCTGTAAAAGAAGCAAGCACAGTGTTGTGAGAATCAAATGATAACACTACAAAGGGTACATGACAGGTTCTTTGTGCTGCTTCTGTAGTTTATGCATTCAGTTTGAGTGACACAAAAATACATGTGGTGAATCTCAACTTGTTCTTCCCACAAGGAAGTTGTAAAGTTAACACAGCTCATACCTCTTTAATGCAGGACCCATAATGAGATCTATATTATTGATTTCAAAGAGCTTTCAGTGGCTATTTTAAACTCTAGCTGAAGAGGATATTACCTTTATGACTTTTTTGGCTGAAACGCCAAGCATCCTTTTTTCAAAGCACAAATGCCTGCTTCTCCACTGACTCAAGACCTTTGACTGCTGCAAGAGCTAGCATCAGAGGCACCAGCTGGGTCTCCAGGTTCTGCTGGCAGAGCTCACAAAATGTCAGTGCCCATCATTTCTCTTGGGAGCTCTTGAGAACTGACTGAGCAGATAGCTCAGTCTTTTCCAGAAATGACTCTCCCCTACTGCTTTATTGATCCCTGCCAGGTCCCTCATTTTTGATCCTTTAGCTTGATGTAGCCAATTCTGAGTCACAGTAGAGATCTGTTATGCTGGATTGTCCAGCTGGAGACATTCCCAGTTCCACTCCCATCCCCTCCCCGTTTTGCTTTGAGCTGTCTCTAAAACAGATCTCAGAAAGAATTGTGTGTTACATAGATAACACTTCTTTAACTCCTGGTGTCTCAAGATTAAATTAGCTATTTTGATGGCCTTGTGTTCTGAGAAACTGTTTTTGAAAACCAACTTTTCATCATGCTGGGAGCCATTTGAAAGTGTTGAGTGACTTTCTGCCAGGCCTAAGTATTGATCTTTGTGG
>CM046667.1:22263026-22306947 GCA_025594165.1 Tamias sibiricus | reverse complement strand
AGGATTATTGGTCTGAAACAACCTAGTTAGCTGTTGACCTAGAGAGAATTTTTAAAATAAAAATTGATCATGCCACTTCTCTCATGAGAAACCTTTAAGATTTCCTAGTTTCTACCCATTCCTACCTTGATTTTACAATTTTTTTCCTGAACCACACATACAACTTCATGCTTTCATGAATTATCCTATATCTTGTCCTCTACCTGGAATTCTGTCCATTCCATTATTCAAACATTGTCTATTACTTTGTAATTCATGTTGTATTTTTATCTATTTCCTTCAACTCCCCTTTGTCTTTAGACTCTGTATTTTATAATACTATTGTAGTTGCAAATCTCATGTTTTTTTAGTTTGAATCCATCCCATTTATTAATTCTTAGTTTTAATTCTTGCGCTATAGGGGTCTTATTGAGGAAGTTGGGGCCTAATCCAACTTGATGGAGATTTGGGCCTATTTTCTCTTCTATTAGGTGCAAGGTCTCTGGTTTCATTCCTAGGTCCTTGATCCACTTTGAGTTGAGTTTTGTGCATGGTGAGAGATAGAGGTTTAATTTTATTTTGTTACATGTGGATTTCCAGTTTTACCAACACCATTTGTTAAAGAGGCTGTCTTTTCTCCAATGAACATGTTTGGCAACTTTGTCTAATATAAGATAACAGTAGGTGTGTGGGTTCGTCTCTGTGTCTTCTATTCTGTACCATTGGTTTACTGGTCTATTTTGGTGACAATACCATGCTGTTTTTGATACTATTGCTTTGTAATACAATTTTAGTGTCTGGAATAGTAATGCCACCACCTTCACTCTTTTTGCTAAGAATTGCTTTGGCTATTTGGGTCTCTTATTTTTCCAGATGAATTTCATGATTGCTTTTTATATTTCTATGGGGAATGATATTGGGATTTTGATTGGGATTGCACTGAAACTATATAGTTCTATTGGAAGAATAGTAAATTTGACAATATTAATTCTACCTATCCATGAACAAAGTAGACCTTTCCATCTTCTAAGATCTTCTTTAATTTCGTCCTTTAGCATGCTATAGTTTTCATTGTAGAGGTCTTTCACTTCTTTTGTTAAATTGATTGCCAAATATTTTATTTTTTTGAGGTCATAGTAAATGGGGAGGATTTCCTAGTTTCTCTTTCTGAAGATTTGTTGCTAATCCAGCTAATTTGCTGAATTCATTTATTACTTCTAGAAGATTTCTGGTGGAATTTTTTGTATCTTCTCTATATAAAATCATATCGTCTGCAAATTGTGATAATTTGAGTTCTTCTTTTTCTATCCATATCCCTTTAATTTCTTTCGTCTGTCTTATTGCTTTGGCTAGGGCTTCAAGACCTATGTTAATTAGGAGTGGTGAAAGAACACATCACTGCCTTGTTCCAGTTTTTAGAGGAAATGCTTTCAATTTTTCTCCATTTAGGATGACATTGGCCTCAGGCTTAGCATAGATGGACTTTACAATGTTGAGGTATGTTCCTGTTATGCCTAGTTTTTGTAGCATTTGAACAGGAAGGGGTGCTTTCTCTGCATCTATTGAGATGACCATATGATTTTTATCTTTGAGTCTATTGATATGATGAATGACATTTATTGATTGCCTTATGTTGAACTAACCTTGCATCCCTGGAATGAACCCCACTTGATTGTGATGCACTATCTTTTGATATGTTTTTTATATTCATTTTGCCAGAATTTTATTGAGAAATTTTGCATCTATGTTCATTACAGATATTGGTCTGTAGTTTTCTTTCTTTGATGTGTCTCTGCCTGGTTTTGGAATCAGGCTCATATTGGCCTCATAGAATGAGTCTGGGAGTGTTCCCTATTTTTCTATTTCATGAAATAGTTTGAGAAGTGTTGTGTTAGTTCTTCTTTAAAGGTCTTGTAGATTTCGGCTGTGTATCCATTTGGTCCTGGGCTTTTCTTGATTGGTAGGTTTTTGATGGGATCCTCTGTTTCTTTGCTTGAAATTGATCTATTTAAATTGTGTATATCATCCTGATTTAGTTTGGGCATATCGCATATTTCTAGGAATTTGTTGATGCCTTTGATATTTTATATTTTATTGGAGTATAAATTTTCAAAATAATTTCTAATTATCTTCTGTATTTCTGTAGTGTCCATTGTGATATTTCCTTTTTCATCATGGATATTGGTAATTTGAGTATTCTCTCCTTAATTATCATAGCTAATATTTTATCAATTTTATTTTTTCAGAGAACCAACTTTTTATTCTGTCAATTTTTTCAATTTCATTAATTTCAGCTCTGATTTTAATTATTTCCTGTCTTATACTCCTTTTGGGGTGGATTTGTTCTTCTTTTTCTCGGGCTTTGACATATAATATTAGTTCATTTATTTGTTGACTTTTTCTTCTCTGAAGGAATGAACTCCATGCAATGAACTTTCCTCTTAATACTGCCTTCATAGTGTTCCAGAGATTTTGATATGTTGTATTGGTGTTCTCATTTACCTCTAAGAATTTTTTAATCTCCTTTTGATGTCTTCCGCAACCCATAATTCATTCAGTAGCATATTATTTAGTCTCCAGGTGTTGGAGTAGCTTTTGTTATTTTATTTGATTTCTAATTTTATTCTAAAATTTGATTTCTAATTTTATTCCATTATGATCTTATAGAATGAAGGGTAGTATCTCTACATTTTTATATTTGCTTAGAGTTGCTTTATGGCATAACATATGGTCTAATTTAGAGAAGGATCCATGTGCTTCTGAGAAGAAAGTGTATTGGCTCATTGATGGATAATATACTTTGTATATGTCAGTTAAATCTAAGTTATTGATTGTATTAGTGAGTTCTATAGTTTCTTTGTTTAGCTTTTGTTTGGAAGATCTATCCAGTGATGAAAGAGGTGTGTTAAAATCACCTAGAATTATTGTGTTGTGGTCTATTTGACTCTTGAACTTGAGAAGATTTTGACTGATGAATGTAAATGCTCCATTATTTGGGTCATATATATTGATAACAGTTATGTCTTGTTGATGTATTGAAGGAGCCCTAATTAGGAAGGGCTGTTGTAGCTAGCTGGAAGCCATAAGTTCCACCTGATATGTATGTGACGCACCTGTAGGCACCCGCAAACCTGAAGGTATATAACCGGGTGAAAGCGGTCCGAGTTAGGAGAACGGAGAATTCAGTCAGCCGGGCAGTCACTCGGTCGGTCAGAAGAATCAGAGCGGCCAGAACGTAGGCAGAGCGGTTACAGAAGAGAAACCAGATAGAAGACAGAAGAGAAACCAGATAGAAGAAAGTAATGACTGGTCAGAGTTAGGCCGAGGCTCCTGAGGAAGACAGAAGACAGAAGAAAGAAGAAGGAAGAAAGAAGAGAGAAGAAAGAAGCTCTAATCTTTCTCTAAGCTAAGCTCTATCTTTCTAAGATCTTTCTTTCTCTCTAAGACTCTAAGCTAAGAAGACAAGAAGAAAAGCTCGCTTTAATCTTTCTCTCTAAAAATCTTTCTTTCCCTCTCTAAGCTCTAAGAAAGTAGAAGTAAAAGTAGTAAAAGCTATACTCTGCCTCCGAGAATTTTCCTCCCGTGGCGGCGCCGTGGCTGGCCGTGACAGGCAGCTTACAATGTATGATTCCCTTAAGCAGTATGAAATGTCCATCTTTATCTCTTTTGATTAACTTTGGCATGAAGTCTACTTTATTTGATATGAGGATGGAGACCCCTGCTTCCTTACTTAGACCGTGTGAATGGTATATTTTGTCCCACTCTTTCACCTTCAGTCTGTGGGCATCTATGAGATGTAACTTTTGAAGGCAACATATTGTTGGGTCTTTTTTAAAAATCCAAACTATTAGCCTATGTCTTTTAGTTGGTGATTTTAGGCCATTGACATTCAGGGTTATTATTGAGACATGATTTGTATTACCAGTCATTTTTTTTTTAATTTTTATTTTTGGTGTTTAGCTTGACTTGGTTTCTCATTTGGTTGGTTTTTACTTTATTGTAGTTCTTCCCTTTGCAGATTTTCATTGTTGTTTTTCATTTTCTCCTTGAGGAATATTTTGGCAAGAATATTCTGTAGTGCATGCTTTCTTGTTGTGAATTCTTTAGCTTTTGTTTATTGTTGATCCATGACACAAAGAAGATACCACTGACTCCAATTTTAAATCAAATTAAAGCAAGCTTGTATTGTGTACACAAAAAGAACTGCCAGCGGCTGCCCCTCCCAAACACTGGGCTCAGGATCAGCCCCATTCTCTGGGAAGAGAAGGTTTTTATAGCACAGAAAGTTAACAAAAAAGGGGGCAGATATCTTGGAAACTTACAGCTAACAGGGTTTTGGCAAATGTCATACAAAGGCGGATAGCAGGCTAATGATCTACATGGTTTAACATTTCAAGGTAGGGAGTAAATTAAGATTCCTGTTGGAATTTATGAGGCACCACTGAGGTTTTAGGGAGGGTTGTTTTCTGGTCAAGGAGAGCCAGTCCTGTGTGAGTTCAGAGCACAGGCAGGAATTCCAAACAAGATTTGCCCTCAGAGTAGGGTCAGGCCAAATAAATATCTTAGTAAAACAGAAATGAACTTTATGGCTCCCAATCTTAGGATAGAATTAGGTTGGTTTCATCATTTATCATGGAAGGTTTTTATTTCATCATCAAATCTAAAGCTTAATTTTGCTGGATATAAGATTCTTGGTTGGCATCCCTTATTTTTAGAGCCTGGTATATGTTGTTCCAGGATCTCCTGGCTTTGAGGGTCTGGGTTGAAAAATCTGCTGAGATCTGAATTTCTTTTCCCTTATAGGTAATCTGATTTTTCTCTCTTGTGACCTTTAAAATTCTATCCTTATTTTGCATGCTTGGTATTTTCATGACAATGTGCCTTGGTGTAGATCTGTTGTAATTTTGTACATTTGGCATCTTGTATTTGATTTTCCAATTCATTCTTTCTGCTTGGGAAATTTTCTGTTATTATTTCATTGAAGAGATTGTGCATTCCTTTGGTTTGAATCTCTGCACCTTCCTCTATTCCAATAAATCTTATATTTGGTCTTTTGATGGTATCCCATCATTCTTGGATATAATGTTCATGGTTTCTTACATTCTTCACTGTGAGGTCAACTTTATTTTCAAGATTATATATTTACTCATTGTCTGAGGTCCTATCTCCAAGTGATCCAATCTGTTGGTGATGGTATCTATTGAATTTTGTAAGTGGCTTATTGTTTCTTTCATTTCAAGGATTTTTGTTTGTTTTTTTCTCAGACTCTCTCTTTCTTAAAAAAGGTAAACTTTTGCTAACTTTATTTCTTCTCTTATCCTTTTGTTGGTGTGATCAATGGTTGCCTATATTTGATCTCTTATCTCTTTGTTGGTGAGATCAATTTTTGCCTGTATCTGCTCACTTGGGTCATTTTTTTATAATCCCAAATCATTTTAATTATGTACATCCAGAACTCCTTCTCTGACATTTCCACTACTATGCTTTCTATGGCTTCTATCATGGTAGTATCTTGGTTTGTTTTGGGCATTTTCCTCCCTTGATTTTCATGATGTCTATGTGTTTTCCTCTCCTGCAGGGTAAGCCTGAGGTATTATGGCTTCTGCCTTATTATCTTATAGCATCCCTACAGGTTACCCGAAACCTCACTTTTTAGGGAAATATTAATATTATAGCATTCAATGTACCCAACATGTATCTATATATGAGTTAGCTTCCATTTTTATATTTACAGTTTTGTCACTATAAACAGAAATGATGAGATCAGTTATCTTATACCATATAGTCTCTATGTTTGCAAGGTGGTTTACAGTATTTAATGGTAGAAGGGCGGGCTTAGGGTTTGGCTAAGACATTTATGAGGTAGGATGTGAGAAAACAGAGGTATTAGATTATTTGACTAGTGAGAGTGTAATCATAAGAATTTGGCTGTTAGTAGGAGAAGCAAGAGATAGGCATCCCCATGTAAGACTCCCTGTTAGTTCACAACAGGATAACTGGTAGCACCTCTAGTGGAGCACCCTCTGGTACAGCCTGGTCCATAGGGACCTTAGTCATATCTTACCAGGACCTTTTAGTTGTTCCTTGATAGTAGGCTTGCTATCGCTGTTATGTGGCAGTGGCAGCCTCAAGCCTCTAATTATCTTGATGTTGGGTTGTGTAGCCATGGAACTCCAGTGCAGAGTGCCTCTTTGGGCAGGCACAGGTTGCCTCTCTGTGTTGTGGGTGTGGGGCGGGCCTCTCTCTCCAGATCTCCTCCTGGCTGCAGTGTGGTGGAGCAGGTGGTCTGGCTTTCCTCTCCCCACTCTCTTCATCCTGGGTCTCCTCCCAGTCTAGGTGTGGCAGTGGGGGTCAGGAAGGCAGGCAGCAGTGCCCTTCCTCAGGCCTGGGCCTGTTGTTCCTAGTCCCAGTGGCGACATGGGCAGGCAGTGGTGACACAGGCAGTCCTTGGGGCCCTTCCTCTGGCCAGGCCCTTCCTTTAGCCTGGGCCTCCTGCTCCTAGTCCTGGTGGCTGCGTGGGTGGGCAGTGGTCAGGCAGGCAGGGGCCTAACTTAAATTTTCTAATTAGAACCACTTCAGTTTCTCCAGAGAATATAACAAGATCTTTAGTGGAAGTCCTGAGAGAAATTTGTCCCTTGGTTTCTTATGTTATGGGGATTTTTTTTTGGGGGGGGAGGGGGGCAATAGAAAAATTTGTTTACATATTGTGTTAAAAAAAGTAAGACTTCTGACTTATTTTTTCCTTGGCCCTTAGTGAAAACCAGTGTATAGAGTTAAAGTATTGTTCTATAAAGACAGTTCTAGACTGAGGGGAAGGTAAAGCAAGCAAGTAGGCTCCTGAGGATGTAGCCTAACCCAAGAATGGAAACTGAAGAATTTTGAGAAAGTTCTGTTAACATCACTCAGCCTATCAGTTTCTAATCCCAGCTAAATCATCTGATGTATTTTCGTATAAAGATGTTACAAATGGTAGTAGAAATAGTTACATAGGTGATTAAAGAAAACAACTGATTTGATCCAAATAATAATAAACAAATTTCCTTCTCTTGCCATGAAAATGAATGTCAATGTGGTCTGGGGTTTTTGTAGGGGTTGAATTATCTTCAACAACTGCCATCAGAAACAACTAGGCAGATGGCACTGTGATAGATGCTGAAGATGTAGAAGTGAACAGGACACTAGAAGGCTACAGTCCTGTTAGATGCAAGAACAGATATGGAGGTTAAAAGGATATATGGTGTCCTAGCTTATTATTGATGCTGTAACAAATTACCACAAACTTGGTGGCTTGAAACAACACAAATTCATCATCTCATTATTCTGGACATCAGAAGTCCACAATGGCTCTTGATGTTCTAAAATCAAGGTGTTAGCAGGGGTGCATTCCTTCTGGAGGCTCTTGGGGAGAATCTGTTTTCTTGCTTTTTCCAGCTTCTAGCCTCCAGCATTCCTTAGCTTTTGTCTTTTCTTCCAGTATTGTATTGTTTCAACCTTTGCTTCTGTCATCACATCTCCTTTTCCCATCTTTCATGTAAGGGTGCTTATCATTACATTGGGATCGCCTGGATGATCCAGGCTAATCCTCAATTATTCATACAGGTGCAAAGATACTTTTACCATGAAGTTCACAGGTTTTAGGGAATAAGAAGTAAACATTTTGGGGTGGGGCTTATTCTGCCTACTATATGCCACAAGTGTATTAAAATGGCCATGGCCTTTATAAAACATGGGCAAGTTACTTAAATGCTTTCAAACATTTTTATCTCAAGTTGTACAATAATACCATTCCCAGAGGGTGGTTATAAAGATAAATAAAAGTACCTGTGAAAGCATGTGCCACTATACCCGGTACACATTAGGTATTCAGGAAATGTTAGCTGAATATGAATTAAAATCTAATACCTAAAAACTGTATACTGCAGGAGCCCTGTTTGGGGAGATGGCTTGAATTGCGATTGACTATGAGCCATGGAGATTTGGGTATTGTGGCCTTCCGTAGTCTCACGGGACTTGGCTCGAGATCTCGAGTGACTTGGCCGAGATTGCTGATCGGGTCAACGCCATTTTGGTGGTGTGTGTGGCGTGTGTTAGTCGTTGTTAGAACCAGAGAGAACAGTTATCACAATAAAAAGCTGTTTGTCTCCAGTTTGCCTCTGAACTTCTTCCCGCGGCTTTGTTGCTCCAAGCACTTCAGGCGGCAACAGTATACTGCAGAAAGTTTGAATCCAGATTGTCAGAGTCTTTGGATAGAGAAAAAGATTATATTTTTCTTTTAGGCTGGTGCATATTTCTGTGAGAAAATAGAAATTATGACTCCAGATAATACTAGCTTTGTGTCCTTTATTTGAGAACTATTCATATGGTGAAATATCACATGTTTTGGCATTATCTTCTGCAAAACCTAAGGGTGAAGACTTAAAAATAGAAAAATAGAAAATCTCAACAATACTTCTGATAGAAATGACTTATAACTATTTAGCACCCTACTTTATTTCTGGAACACTTTCTATTCAAAGAGCTCAAATTACTTGGGACATGCTAGCTAATTCTTATGGTACCAGATGTATGTGGTGCAATGAGGGGGTAGGTAGTAGCAAAGAAGGGCAAATGGGGAAATGGGGCAGGTGTGACAAGCATGGGTTTGTGTTTGAAAGCAGTTCTTGGCAAAGGTGAAAATATTTTTAGGTAATCTTTTCTTTTTCCTGTGAAAGTCTGTAATACTCTAAAATTTGGTCCATTCTTACAGCCTAGAAATAGAACGCTGAAAATAGAATGACTGCACTCTGGTGGTTATTATAGGCTAAGAAGGAAAAGCCAAGGTTGGTGGTTCTAAAACGTTTACTTGGTGATTTCCATCCTTCCCCTTGTAGAGCCCCAGTGGCACATATCAACAATTTCATGTTTCTTTTCACTTTTTGCTGATGCCTGATGTCCCCTCCTATACACCATAATGGCTGTATGTAGACTTTCATTTTCCTGGTAGTAGTTCAAAGTTCTGTTGTGTTGTTTTCTCTCACTGAGATCTCAGCACATTTCAAAACCTGACCAAAAGGCAGTACTGGTGGAAGATTTGGGTGGCAAAGGAGTCACATTTCCTTTATTCTTATTGTCTCAAAATTGCTGCTTAAAACTATCTAAAAAGTATTTATTGAGGATCATCTCAGTAAACTGTAAGTGCCAACACTGAAGTTTTAGTAAGTAACCCAGACAGAACTTCTTCCCTCATGTACCTTGTAGACTAGTGAAAAAGGCCAGCAACAGGGAAACTAATATGTGGATGGGATAATTAAGGTTGCTGTAAGTACTAAAGGGGAAATAAACAGATTAACAGGATAGAATGCAATAGGAGCTAGTTGAGAAGAGGTCAGAACTTGGCTTGTTTGGGGAATAGAGAGAGGGCTAGTGTGGCTGGAGCATGTTCAGGCAGGGTAGAGTTTTATGAGATGAACTTAAGGAGGTAGACACTTTAGAGTGATCCCTAGGAGTTTGGATTTATTTTGAGAATAATGGGAATTCAGGAGAGCATTTTAAACCAGGTAATAACATTGTCGAAAGATAACTCTGACCTTCTTTTTTTTTTTTTTTTTTTTTTTTTTGTGGTACCAGGGATTGAACTCAGGGGCACTCGACCACTGGGTCACATCCCCAGCCCTTTTTTTTTGTATTTTATTAGAGACAGGGTCTCACTGAGTTGCTAAGTGCCTCGCCATTGCTGAGGCTGGCTTTGAACTCACGATCGTCCTGCCTCAGCCTCCCAAAGTGCTGGGATTACAGGCATGCGCCAACGCGCCCGGCACTCTGACCTTCTAATTGAAAAAACAGCTTGGAAAGGCTAAAGGGTGGAAATAGGGAGACCTGGTAGGAGATACTGAAGGTGAGAGGTGATGATGTTATGGGCTAGAGAAAGTCAGTGTCAATAGAGACACTGATCCAGTAGAGGTAGAGTTAAAAGGATTTTCCCTCAAGTTGGTTGTAGGGTGATGGAGAGGTAGAAAACTTGAGTGATCTTAGAATTTGATTTAACCAACTGGGTGACTACTAGTATCATGTTCTAAGACGAGAAAGATACATGCAGAAATGAGTTTTGTGGAAGGTGAGAATTTTGAGTTTTGTCTCCATTTACATCAGGAATTCAGAGGACCTTTTAGACAATAGACTACCAAGAGGAGAGGTCATGTCAGCAAAAGATGTAGTTTAGGAGTCACTAGAATGTCAATGGTACAGCAAACTGTATCAATGAATTTGCTCATTAAGGTAAGACAAAGAAAAGAACTCTGGGGCTTACAAACACTTGGAGATGAGTTGGAGCAGGAGAAACCAGCTAGGGAAAATATAATGTCACTGAAACCAAGATATGAAATTATTCAAGAGGAAGAGAGTGAGCAATTTTGTTGAGTATAACTGAAAGGACAATAAGTATGAGGACACAGAGACGACCATTGAGTTTGTCAAGATAGAGGTTGCTCAGTGGAATAGAAGACCCAGAGGCAAACACATACTGATGCAGCCATCTGATCCTTGACATCTTGATCCTATGGAGGAGAAAAGACAGCCTTTTTGACAAATGGTGCTGAGATAACTGAATATCCTTATGTAGAATAATGAAACCAGATTCCTATCTCTTACCCTGTACAAAAGTCAACTCAAAGTATATCGTAAACCTAGGAATTAGACCAAATACTTTGTAATAGCTAGAAGAGAACATAGAGTCAATGCTCCAACATACTGGCACAGGAAAGTACTTCCTAAGTGGGACCAGAAAATCTCATGAAATAATACCAAAAATTAATAGATGGAATGACATTGAATTAAAAAGCTTCTGCATAGCAAAGGAAACAATTGAGAGCATAAAGGGAGAGCCTAGAGAATAGGAGAAAAATCTGTGCCAGCTACTCTTCTGACAGATGATTGATATCAAGAATATATAAAGAACTAAAAAAAAAACTTAATACCCAAAACCCAAATAACCCACTCAATATATGGTCAAATGAACAGATATTTCTCAAAAGAAGAAATAAAGATGGTCAACAAATACATGAAAAAAATGTTCAATGTCTTGGGCAATCAGAGAAATTAATATCAAAATTACGATTACACTAAAATTACATAAAAATTACACTAAACTTCATCTCCAGTTAGAATGGCAACCATCAAGAATATAAATAATAATAAATGCTGGACAAGATGGGGAAAAGAAACACTTGTATACTTGGTGGGCTTGTAAATTAGTAGAAACACTATGGGAATCAAGCTTGTTAGAACCATGGTATCATGACCCTACCTCCTGAAACCAAATCTGCATTTAATAAAATACCCCAGGTGATTCACATGCACATCAAAGATTGAGAAGCTCTGGTTCAGAGTGTTACCCTCTCCCAGTGCATGTAACAAGAACTAGGAACTAACCAGAAGAGAAGCAATCTCTTGGAGAATCTTAAGCATCAGACAGAAGGTAGGAATCATTTGATAAAGGAGGGTTTCCCCAGTCCTCTGAGTCATGTCCCCAGAAGCAACCACCTACTCCTCCTACTCATAAGAACATTCTGGTGATATTAAATGTCAGCTGCAGATATACATCGGGCTATGAATCAGACAAGGGGAAACAGACACTGTGGAGGGTTGTTACTGGTGTTTATGCTTCCTGGAAGTGGTTGGCAGAGTTAACTGGAATGGGTATCAAAGTTATCTGGGAACATTGTTATTTTTATGCTTTTATTAGTGTATTATAGTTATACATAACATCATGGTTCATTTTGACATAATCATACATGCGTGGAA
The DNA here is from genome assembly GCA_025594165.1 of Tamias sibiricus. NCBI lineage: Eukaryota > Metazoa > Chordata > Mammalia > Rodentia > Sciuridae > Tamias > Tamias sibiricus. Next base: position 22,295,190 of record CM046667.1, on the reverse strand, counting down.
TATAAATTTGCTCCAATTCAGTCCCCAGTATTTCCTGTTTCACCTCCCTCCTCCTTCACCCTGTTTACCTTTCTTTACTAGTCTTCCTTCTATTTAAAATTTTAAAAAAATAGCCTTATGGATATACATAAAGGTGAGATTCACTATGGTATACTCATATATGCACATAGGAATTTGGTCAGATTTATTCCCCCTCCCTCCCTTACAATCCCCTTCCTCTGCTCCACTGATCTCCCTTCTGTTTTCATGGGATTCCTCCCTCTTTCTCCCTTATTATGCTCTAGCTTCTGCATATGAGGGAAAACATTTGACCCTTGACTTTCAGAGTCTGGCACATTTCACTTAGATTTGAGCAAAATGGCCCCTGTCCCACATAGATAGCAAAGATTATGAGGAATGGGAGAAAATTACACAAAGGAATGGCATTATAGAGATTGAAATAACACAGATGAGAAATCATGTATATCAGTGGGCAAATTAGCAAATTCTTCCATGTCTAACATACTGGATACTCTGAAAGACTCAAACATGAGAGCCTAAGCAGAAAAAGGTGAATGACTTTATTTAGTTTAATAACAAGCAAACTATTTAATTCCTAAAGTTGAAGGATTCCCCAGTGTCTGTCCTGCAGCTCCATTATAATGCAGTACCCTCCCCCCAATAAAAGAATTAAGAGCATTAAGAAAAACTAGTGAGGCTAATGTTAAAAATCAGTGAAGGTGAGGCAGAGAGACCTGGCAGGTGGTCACAATAAATTCTGTTTGATGAATGTAGGTGCTCCATTATTTGGGGCATATATATTTATAATTGTTATATCCTGTTGATGAATGGTTCCCTTAAGTAGTAAGAAATATCCATCTTTGTCCCTTTTGATTACCTTTGGCTTGAAGTCTACCTTATTTGATATGAGAATGGAAACCCCTGCTTGCTTCCTCAGGCCATGTGAGTGATAAGACTTTTCCCAGCATTTCACCTTCAGTCTATTGATGTCTTTTTCTATGAGGTGTGTTTCTTGGAGACAGCAAATTTCTGGGACAATTCTTTTAATCCATTCTGATAATCTGTGTCTTTTGAATGGTGAGTTTAGGTCATTAACATTCAGGGTTATTATTGAGATGTGATTTTTATTCCCATCCATTTTTATTTGTATTATGGTCTTTAGCTTGATTTGGTTTCTCTTCTGGTTGGTATTTCCCTTAATTTAATATCTCCCTTTGGTGATTTTCATTGTTATTTTTCTCTTCTTCTTCATGAAAAATGTTGCCCAGGATGTTCAGAAGTGCTGGCTTTCGAGTTTTGAAATCTTTTAACTTTTGCTTGTCGTGGAAGGTTTATATTTCATCTTTGAATCTAAAGCTCAGTTTTGCTTGATATAAGATTCTTGGTTGACATCCGTTTTCCTTCAGAGCTTGAAAAATACTATTCCAGGATCTTCTTGCTTTTAAGGTCTCAGTTGAAAAATATGAACATAGTCTGATTGGCTTCCCCCTATATGTAATCTGCTTCTTTTCTCTTGTGGCTTTTAGTATTCTCTCCTTGCTCAGTATATTAGGCATTTTCATTATAATGTGTCTTGGTGTGGATTGGTTGTGTTTTTGTATGTTTGGTGTTCGGTAAGCCTCTTGAACTTGGTTTTCCCATTCATTCCTCAAGTTTGGAAATTTTTCTATAATTATTTCATTAAATAAATTACTCATTCCTTTGGCTTGAAACTCTGCCCCTTCCTCTACCCCAATCACTCTTAAGTTTGGTCTTTTTTATGTTGTCCCATAATTCTTGAATGTTCTGTTCTTGATTTCTTCCGATTTTTGCCATATAATCTAGATTTATCTCTAGGATATATATATGAAGCAAATTTTTAAAATATTGCTAGAATCTTATTTTCCTAACATTTTATCTGTAAAATTGGGTGAATTTCTTTAGTGAAGTATGACCAAATGAAATTTTTTTTGCCTTATCTACATATTTGAATCACCTGAAGAGCCTTAAGAAGTGCTAATACCTGGGTCAAATTTATATTCTGATATATTTTGGTCTTTGGGGCAATCTGGGATTGAGATTTTTATATCTCCCAAATAGGTCCTAATAGACAATCAAGACTGAGAACCACTGGCCCAGATGTACAGGAAGGGAATCTATTATGGGTTGAATTGTGCTCCCTACCCAAAATTCATACATTGAAATTCTAACTCCCAGTACCACAAACTGTGAACCTTATTTGTAAACATCATTGCTGCAGATGTGATTAGTTATGATGAGATCATACTGAAGTAGGGTGGGCCCTTGATTCAATATTACTGGTGTCCTTATAAAAAGGGGAAATTTGAACACAGGCATGCACACAGGGAGAACACCATGTTAAAGGCTGGCGTTATACCACCACAAGTCAGGGAACTTTCAGAACCTAGGAGAAAAGCCTAGAATATAAACTTCCCTAGTACCTTTTGATAGAGCATGACCCTACTAATAACTTGGTCTCAAACTTTTAGCATCCAGAACTGTGGAGGCAACAAATTTTGGTTGTTTAGGCCACCCACCTTGTGGTACTTGTTACAGCAGCCTTAGACAACTAATATAGATATATAAACACTTAAGGTGGCGTCGCTCCTAACAACCATGTTATATGAACTTGCTGGTTAAGAAAATGCCAAGAAAAGAGTCACAGAAGGTACTCAACCTGGAAACATTTTGTTACATGTCTACACAGGAGTTATGGGATTCTATTTCTGGTAAATCATCACCTTCAGAAAGGCTTAAGCTTCCTAACATGGTCACAATTTACACACAGTCTTTACTACCCTCTAAGTTTTCAATAAATGCATATTGGCCACCTGCTATGGCCATTCCCACACCAACTGTGAAATACTGAAAATCCCCAATCCAGGACAGAGTTGGAAGCAGTTTCAGGGCTTCTTTAAAAATCAAGGACCCATTGTATATCCATACTGATTATACTTTTGTGTGGGTCTGTGGATCCAGTGGATACATTGGCAGCCACATCCAAGCCAAGAATCTATTTATTACCTGGCTCCTAATCCCTCTACACTGACATGTGGTCTGTTAACTAGTACCCTGTACCCAAAAAACCATGGATAGGTCTGGGTACTCCTTTTCCCCTATGTGTGGTTACTCAATGAATTTTCACTAAGTTCCTATAGGGAAGAACTGCAGGGTGATTATTAATGTATACCCTTACCATGGTGGGATAGGGTCTGTTCTTATGAGGACCCCATCTTCTTCCAATTTGTTTTGGGTCTAAGAACTTGCTTGTATATTGAAACTGGTCATAGAATCGTGACTTTCCATTGGTTTGTTGACATCGGCTTTCTGATCATCCATTCTTGATCTCTTTTGATCATATATGGTAAGCAACACCCAAATGGTTATTTATATTGCCCATAAAAAACACATGTTCTATTAACCATCTCCATGGATCCTTGCCAGTCAGAGTCTCCTGGCAGCCACTCTGAACTTGTAGTTCATTGTGATCATTGTGCTCAGCTTACATCTGATGTTCAAGCATTACCATTGGACCTCTGCTATTCTGAGATTCCATCATCTCCATTGCTACTAGAGAGCTAGTTCTGTAATAGCATTTCTTACTATCAGCTCTGGTGTACAGAGAACACCCAATATTGAACTCCTCAATAAGGTTGGTACCCCCTTCACCAGTGCATTAATACCTTGGTAAAAAAGTCCTTCCCAAGGAACATAGTCAATTGTCTGATTTCTCTTGTCATATATCATAGAGCATTTCTAATGCACATCCTTACTTCCAGCCTCTCTTGGCTATCATGGCATCTCTAGTTTTTTTTAGTACAGACCATCAGTTTTTTCTAAGTTTCCAAGACTTATCCCAGGAACATGTAAAAAAGTTTCTCCAGGAACTACACAAGAGTATCAAAAGATGTGTCACGGTGACCAGAGCAAGAGGTAGGCATCCACCCAGCCACGGGAAGGAGAGATCCAGCCGCCAGTTTGCCTGGCCTGCAGGGCCCAGAGTGGCAGCTCCCTGCTGCTGCATGCAGGGCCAGACCTGGGGAAGGACCTCCTCCACTCCCCGCGACCCACCCAGCTGTGACCAGAGCAAGAAGTAGGCATCCGCCCGCCCACGGGAAGGAGAGATCCAGCTGCCAGTTTGCCTGGCCTGCAGGGCCCAGAGTGGCAGCTCCCTGCTGCTGCATGCAGGGCCCATCCTGAGGATAAGCCCCCTCCACTCTTCCACTGTGCCATTCTGCAAAGGGCCAAAGGTGCAGCCTTGACTCCACTAACAGGATTGCTGACTGGATATGATCCGGGTCAATTGGCTTAATCTGGAAGGGAAATAAGAAGGGCTTCCAAGGGTCCATTTGGCTTGAGACTTATTCCTGGTTTCAACGTTTTTGTTTGTTTGTTTGTTTGTTCTGTTGTTTCTTGGGGGGGTTTGTTTGTTTCTGTGTTTTTATTTTGTTGTTGTTTTGTTTTGTTTTGATTGATAGTGTGTTTGTTTGCTTCTGCTCCTCTTTGCTTTCTTTCTTTTCTTCCTTCTCACTTTAGTATTTTTTCTCCTTCCTTCATCTTCCCTATTTACACCCTGCCATTGCATACTCAACAAAGGCAAAAACAAGTTATACGCAGAAATTGGGATTTTTTGAACGAGTACAATTGAAATATATAGCAAAGTGGTGTTATATATAGTGTATTCTCTATTTTCTAGGCTCACTCTCTCTCATACTAATTTCTAGTCCTTTGTCACTTTCTTCTTTTTCTTCCTTTTTTTTCTTTTTCTTTTTCTCCATCTTTCTTTATTTCTTCTCTCAACCGCTGCATAAATTAGGTTTATATATAAATTGGTCTTTCCACCTAATCATTCACTATTTCCTCTCTCATCTGCTGATACTAAACCACTTCCATAGAACTCTCTTTTTCATACTTTCTAAGAAAGAAAAAGTCAGTTCACTCACTTCCCTCTTACTAAACATATCACCTCTGTGTCCATTACTTGAATCTATAAAGCCCCATTAGAAGCTTACAAACTAAATTGGAAACAATATCTAGGTTAACTAAATCTGTACATTGTGATCAAACTGGGATTCTCTGAATAGAAAGTGTCTGATTTTAAAGTGTAAAGGAAATATAAGGGGATCTGATAGCATTCTACTACAGGAGCAATGTAAGGTTCTAAGGTAAAATCAAAATAGTCAAGGTCCCATAGTGCAAGAAGAATAGACGTACAAGCAAGATGAAGAAACAAGGGAGTAAGTGACACAAACAAATCAATATACCTCCTCAGTAGATTCTATGGCATGCACAGTTGGTGAAATGCCAGAGATGGAATTTAGAAATTACATTTGCCAAATGCTTGTGGAACTTAAGAATGAACTCAAAAATGAGATGAGGGAGCAAGTACAGATGGCGAAAGATCATTTTGACAAAGAACTCCATAAACAAATATAGGAAGTAAAAGATTACTTCAATAGGGAGATAGAGGCTCCAAAGAGAAACCAAACAGAAATTCCGGAAATGAAAGAAGCAATAAACCAAAATAAAAGCTCAATCGAAAGTATCACCAACAGAGTAGATCACTTGGAAGAAAGAACCTCAGTCAATGAAGACAAAAATATATATACCCTAGAGAAAAATCTAGATTACACAGCAAAAATGGTAAGAAACCAAGAACAGAACATCCAAGAATTATGGGACAACATAAAAAGACCAACATAAGAGTGATTGGGGTAGAGGAGGGGGCAGAGTTTCAAGCCAAAGGAATGAATAATTTATTTAATGAAATAATTACAGAAAATTTTGCAAACTTGAGGAATGAATGGGAAAACCAAGTTCAAGAGGCTTACTGAACACCAAACATACAAAATCACAACAGATCCACACCAAGACACATTATAATGAAAATGCCTAATATACTGAGCAAGGAGAGAATATTAAAAGCCACAAGAGAAAGAAAGCAGATTACATATAGGGGGAAACCAATCAGACTATGTTCGGACTTTTCTACCCAGACCGTAAAAGCAAGAAGATCCTGGAATAGCATATTTCAAGTTCTGAAAGAAAAGGGATGTCAACCGAGAATCTTATATCCAGCAAAATTGAGCTTTAGATTCGAAGATGAAATAAAAACCTTCCATGACAAGCAAAAGTTAAAAGATTTCGCAGCTCGAAAGCCAGCACTTCTGAACATCCTGGGCAAAATTTTTCATGAAGAAGAAGAGAAAAATAACAACGGAAATCAACAAAGGGAGATATTAAACTAAGGGAAATACCAACCAGAAGAGAAACCAAATCAAGCTAAAGATCATAATACAAATAAAAAATGGATGGGAATAAAAATCACATTTCAATAATAACCCTGAATGTTAACAGCCTAAACTCACCATTCAAAAGACACAGATTATCTGAATGGATTAAAAGAAATGACCCAACAATTTGCTGTCTCCAAGAAACACACCTCATAGAAAAAGACATCAATAGACTGAAGGTGAAAGGCTAGGAAAAGTCTTATCACTGGCCTGCGGAAGCAAGCAGGGGTTTCCATTCTCATTTCAAATAAGGTAGACTTCAAGCCCAAACTAATCAAAAGGGACAAAGATGGATATTTCTCACTACTTAAGGGAACCATTCATCAATATAACAATCATAAATCTATATGCCCCAAATAATGGAGCACCTACATTCATCAAACAAACTCTTCTCAAATTCAAAAGTAAAATTGATCACAACACAGTTATTCTAGGGGATTTCAACACACCTCTCTCACCAATAGATAGATCATCCAAACAAAAGCTAAACAAAGAAACCGTAGGCCTCCTTAAAACAATTAATAACTTAGACTTAACGGACATATATAGAATATTTCATCCCGCAGTAAAAGAATACACTTTTTTCTCAGCAGCACATGGCTCCTTCTCCAAAATAGACCATATATTATGTCACAAGGCAACTCTCAGCAAATATAAAAAAATAGAGATACTACCCTGCATGCTATCGGACCATAAAGGGATGAAATTGGAAATCAACAACAAAACAAGGAATAAGCAAAACTACTCCATCAACTGGAAGCTAAACAACATGCTACTGAATGAACAAGGGGTTGAAGAAGACATCAAAGTGGAGATCAAAAAATTCCTAGAAGTAAATGAGAACACAGATACATCGCATAGAAATCTCTGGGACACTATGAAGGCAGTGGTAAGAGGAAAATTCATTGCACTGAGTTCATTCCTTAAAAGGAAAAAAATCCAACAAATAAATGACTTAACATCACACCTCAAAGCACTAGAAAAAGAAGAACAGATCAACACCAAGAGCAGCAGAAGACAGGAAATAATTAAAATCAGAGCAGAAATTAATGAAATTGAGACTAAGGAAACCATTCAAAGAATTGACAAAACTAAAATTTGGTTCTTTGAAAAAATAAACAAAATTGACAGACCCTTAGCGATGCTAATGAAAAGAAGAAGAGACAAAACTCAAATTACTAACATTTGTGATGATAAAGGGAATATCACAACAAACACCTCAGATATACAGAATATAATTAGAAATTACTTTGAAAACTTGTACTCTAATAAAATAGAAAATACTAAATGCATTGACAGATTTCTACAGTCATATGATTTGCATAAATTGGATCTGGAGGCTATATACAATTTAAACAGATCAATTACAAGCGAAGAAATAGAAGATGTCATCAAAAAGGTACCAACAAGGAAAAGTCTAGGACCTGATGGGTTTACAGCCAAGTTCTACAAGACTTTCAAAGAAGAATTAATACCAATGCTCTTCAAACTATTTCAAGAAATAGAAAAAGAGGGAGCTCTTCCAGACTCTTTCTATGAGGCCAATATTACATTAATTCCAAAGCCAGGCAAAGACGCATCCAAAAAAGAAAACTTCAGGCCAATATCTTTAGTGAACATAGATGCAAAAATCCTCAACAAAAGTCTGGCAAATTGGATACAAAAACATATCAAAAAGATAATGCACCACGATCAAGTGGGGTTTATTCCAGGGATGCAAGGCTGGTTCAATATTTGGAAATCAATAAACATAATACATCACATCAATAGACTTAAAGATAAAAATCATATGATTGTCTCAATAGATGCAGAAAAAGCATTTGACAAAATACAGCACCGCTTTATGTTCAAAACACTAGAAAAACTAGGAATATCAGGAACATATCTCAACATTATAAAAGCTATTTATGCAAGGCCCAGAGCTAACATTATCTTAAATGGAGAAAAATTGAAAGCATTCCCTCTAAAAACTGGAACAAGACAGGGATGCCCCCTTTCACCACTGCTATTTAACATACTACTGGAAACTCTGGCCAGCGCAATTAGACAGACGAAAGAAATTAAAGGGATCCAGATAGGAAAAGAAGAGCTCAAATTAGCACTATTTGCTGATGACATGATAATATACCTAGAAGACCCAAAAAACTCTACCAGAAAACTTTTACAACTAGTAAATGAATTCGGCAAAGTAGCAGGATACAAAATCAATACCCATAAGTCAAAGGCATTTTTATACATCAATGACAAAGCCTCTGAAAGGGAAATGATGAAAACGACCCCATTTACAATAGCATCAAAAAAAAATAAAATACCTGGGAATCAACTTAACAAAAGAGGTGAAAGAACTCTATAAAGAAAATTATAGAACACTAAAGAAAGAAACCAAAGAAGAACTCAGAAGATGGAAAGACCTACCTTGCTCTTGGATAGGTAGAGTCAATATTGTCAAAACGTCCGTACTACCAAAGGCAATATACAGATTTAATGCAATTCCAATCAAAATTCCAATGTCATTTTTCAAAGAAATAGAAAAAGCAATCATGAAATTCATCTGGAAAAATAACAGCTCCTTGCTTTAGAAACCCTCTTCTCAACATCTGAAGTGAGATACTCTGACTCTCCTTCCACCTCTCAGACTGCTTCTCATTCTTATTTGCTGCTTTCTCTTCCCTCATCAGCCTTTCAAATAATGGATTTCCCCATAGTGTTGGCCACCGATCTCATCTTTTCTTACTCTCTTTCCCAATAATTTTATTACTAAATTTTGGGGAGAGGAACACCAAGTGTACCCTACTTCCTCTGCCCTTATCTCTTCAGTTATTTGTAGGATAACTGCAAAGGAATGGCCAAGGAGCATGCAGCCAAATCACATTCTTACCTGCCCCACCCTATGCCTGCCCTCTATCACTGCCCTCCACAAACCTGTGGAGAACTGGAGTCCCACTCCCCCAGCTACCTTATCCCCTTTCAGTCCCATTCCCTACACTCATTTGGTCATCAGTTCTTCCAAATTAGTGCTCTAGGGTGAAGGAGCCTATAATCAAGGAGATAGCTAAAGATTGCGGTTAGGTGAGAGCCATAAAAGATGTTCTGGTTTCCATCTGATATTAATACATTATTCAAATAATCTTTGTATGCCCGTGAACACTGTGTGACGCACCTGTAAGCTCGAGCTGTAAGCACATGTCCTTGTTAAAGCTATATGTATATAACAAGTTGAGGTTCGTTAGTGTGTGGGGGAAGAAGAAGAAGGTGGTGGTTGGAGTTAGAGCGTTTGGAGTGATTGCTGGAGCTGGAGAGAGAAGAAGAATAAAAGACCTTTTTTTCATTTTCATCCTGCCTCCGAATTTTCCTGTGGTGTTCGTTGCTCCAAGCAGCTTCCGCTGCTCCAAGTGGCTTCCGCTTCAGGCAGCGACAGGTGGTGGCCTGTACAGGGAATTTGGCGGCCAGGTAAGAAAAAAGAAAATTTAAAAAGATGGGAGCAAATATAACAAAAAGTCGGTTTATAAAAGCCATGAATGAAATTTTTGATATCGAGAACTCAGAGGATAGTGAGAAAAGTGAACAAGAAAGCATATCCTCTGATTCAGTTGAGACCAGCAAGGAGAGTAGGAATGTAAATTCAAAAGTAAGATCTGCAAAAGCCATCAGAAGCTTAATAAAATTAGCTGAGGAGTATGTACTCTCCTTAGAAGCTGAAACTCAGGATACTAGTGAAAGTAATAATAGTAACAAGGAGCCAAACCATGAAAGTACGGTCTCCTCCACTGAGCCAGTTAGGAATTATGAAGCTAGTAGTGAGGAGGAATCAAAAAGCGATTCGGAGAGCACAGTCTCCAATAAAAAGAACAAAAAGAAATTAAAAAAGAGAAAAGACCGTCAAATAGAGGAACCACTAGTGCCCTCTGCTCCTTCATGGATAGAATCCCTATCAGAAATAATAAAGAGTATTGATCAGAGTGTACGTGCCCTTGAGGTAGAAATTGGCGGCCTTTCTGAGCGCTTATACGCTCTCGAACAACATAGACCACAGGAGCACCTGGAACTGCCAGTATTTCAAAATGAAGAGGGACAAAGATATCACGAGTCCCTAGACTTTAAAACAATAAAGAATTTTAAAGAGGCGGTAATGACCTATGGGCCTCAAGCTCCTTTCACATTAAGTATGATAGAGTCACTTAACACCCTAATCTTAGCCCCCTCAGATTGGAAAAGTCTATGCAGAGTGGTACTAAGTGGGGGACAATACCTAATCTGGAAAACTCAATTCCAGGAACTTTGTTCAGAAATAGCAAAGAGAAATGCTGCAGCAGGTTTCCCTCAATGCAATATAGATATGCTCACAGGGGAGGGTCAGTTCGCCGAACTACAAAATCAGCTACAATACGATCCCGGTGTGTATGCCCAGATACACACTGCAGCTGTGAAAGCCTGGAAGACAATATCAGGCACAGGGGATCTGCAAGGCAGCCTATCAAAAGTTATACAAGGGCCTAACGAACCTTATGCTGATTTTGTAGATAGACTCTTAAAAACAACATCTAGAGTTTTTGGCGAAGTCGAGCAAGCTATGCCTCTAGTTGTCCAATTAGCATGTGAGAACGCTAATAAATATTGCCAGGATGCAATAAGGCCGTGGAGAAGTAAAAAAGACTTATCAATTTATATCAGACTGTGCAAAGACATTAACGAGGCTGTTATCACAGGCAATGTAATTGCTGCAGTGATGAAAAATTCCTCCCCTCAAAATTCCCAAAGGATTCAACCTAGAACAGGATATTCCAGACAAAATTATCATAATCAACCAAGATATGCTAAGCAATATCCCCCAAGGGTAATAAGATCAAATTCATACCGTGCTCCAGGCCGATGCCCCAGGTGCAAAAAGGGTATACATTGGGCCAATCAATGCCATTCCAGATATGATATATATGGAAATGATTTATCCAAGATTTCAAAAAATGGGGCACAGGGCCCAATGCCCCAGGGCCCACAAATGTACGAGGCACTAGAGGAGGAATGCCCTCGAATCCAAATGATTCCTTGTCACAGTCCCTCCTACCCATTAACTCCCTTATCAGAGGGACAAGAGGAAGTGCAGGATTAGATCTCTGTTCTACTGCCCGGATGGTCCTGACACCTCAAATGGGGGTTCAGCTGATTCCTATGGGAATCAGGGGACCTCTCCCTTCAGGAACTGTGGGACTAATCCTTGGGCTTAGTTCCAAGAGTTTATTAGGCTTTAATGTTATACCAGGGGTTATTGATTCAGATTATAATGGAGAGATTAAAATAATGCTAAGTACACACGGGGCATCATCTCCGTAAATCAAGGAGACAGAATCGCACAGCTGCTCCTCATTCCCAGTCTTCATAATTCTTTTAAAAGCATGCCACAAAATAGAAATAGCAGAGCATTCGGTTCCACTGGTTCAGGACCTATGGCTTTCTGGGTTCAGGATTGTTCACGGAGGCCTATGTGCAAATTAAAATTTCAAGGTATAGAGATGGAGGGGCTGATTGATACAGGAGCTGACTCTTCCATCATAAATCTACAACAATGGCCTAAGCACTGGCCTCTACAGAAAGCCTCAACCAGTTTAAGAGGCTTGGGATACAGTAATACCCCAGCACAAAGTGCTGTAATCTTAAATTGGCAAGACAATGAAGGCCATACAGGAACATTCCAACCTTATGTTTTAAACAGCTTGCCAGTTACCCTATGGGGAAGCGATATCTTACATCAAATGGGGCTACACCTAGCAACCAAGCCTGCAGGTGTTAAGAATAAAAATCCTAGAGAGGATCCAAGATGGCGGATTAGAGGAAGCCGCACTTCAGGAGAGCTCCGTGGAAAGAATCCAACAAAGCAGATAAATTGCCTTTCATTATATATATATGGACTGAAAATACCGATATACTGGATGGTTTGATTACCACAACCAGAGAGAGAAAGAGACAAGCTGTCTACAGCGGCTGGAGCCGCGAGGCTCCTGCAAAACCGCCTGGGCGGTGCACAGGCCCTGCGAAACAAGGTCAGTGTGAGGAGACCGCGCTACTGCTGCAACCCCAGCCAAACTCACTGCACACCAGCGTGAAACCGGCGATAAAAACCAGCGATAACAGCCGGCGGGATTGGTGCTGGGGAGCCACGGGAGAACGCGGGTCCACACACCAGTTCGAATCCACACTCTGCCTGACGCGACCCTCGGTGAGGCTTCCCGGTGCGATCGGCAAGGATACGGGAGTCTGGGAGTCTGCCGAGCTGCTGACTGGAAGGAGAGCGCCGCCATCTTTGAAAGCTGCAGGGGCTGGTCCTGACAAAGGGGAGGAGACGGAGAGCGACTGCTACATCCACCCAGGGACTCTCCAGCTCTCTGAAGACAACGCAAAATTGGGTGAGACTTAGTTGGTCAGCAGGGGAAGGCGTTTCTGAGGCTGGCACAGCGGCCACAGGGGGCTGCAACTGTGGGTGGGCTTGGGGAGGGAGTGCCTTCTGGAAGATCCCTCTTCCCGGCGCCATTCATCTGCTGACACACACAGTCCCCCTGGGCCACTCCTTCACTGAACCGTGCAGCCGCTGGCCTAGGATGCAGCCTTGATTTCACTGACAGGATCACAGACTGTGATCCAATAGCAATTGGTTTGAACTGGAAAGGAAAAAAAGAGGAGGGCTTCCCAGGGCCCGTTTTGTCTGAGACTTGGGGTTTGACTTTTTTTTTTTTTTTTTTTTTTTTTTTTTCCCTTTCTTTTTATTGGTCTGCTTGATTTTCTGGATTGCAGGGAGGGGTTTTTTTTTGTTGTTGTTGTTGTTGTTTGTATGTTTGTTTGTTTATTTTTCTTTTTTTGGCTTTGTTTTGTTCTGCTTTTTTTTTTTTTTTTTTTTTTTTTCCTTCCGCATTGATTGTTAGTGTGTTTATCTGCTTCCGCTCCTTTTTTTCTTTCATTCTTTTACTCCTTCTCACCCTTGTATCTTTTCTTCCTCCTTCATCTTTCATGTTTGCATTCTGCCAGTGCATACTAAACAGAGCCAAAAACAAGTTATATGCAAAACTTGGGATTTCTAGAACCGGCGCAATTGAACTGGGTAGCAAAGTGGTGTTATATATAGTTTACTCTCTATTTCCTTGATTCTCTCTCTCCTCTCTCTTACACCAATTCCTACTCTTTATCATTTTTTTTCTTTTCCAACTTACTATATACATAAATTGATCTTTTTACCTAATAGTCAACCCCATTCTCTTTCTTCCATCGTCTACTGATACTAAACCACTTCCACTAAACCATTTCAATAGATATCTCTTTTCATACTTTCCAAGAAAGAACAATTCAAGACACTTCCTTCTTCCTAAACATAACACCTCTGTATCCAATACTTGAAGCTATAAAATCCTATCAGAAACGTACAGAGTAAATTGGAAATAATATCTGGGATAACAAAATCTGTACATTGTGACCAAACTTGGATTTTCTGAATAGAAAGTGTTAGGTTTTAAAAGTATAAAGGAATTATAAGGTGATCTGATAGCATTGTTCTACAGGAACAACATAAGGCTTTAAGGTAAAATCGAAACAGTCAAGGTCCCACAGTACAGGAAGAATAGATACACAAGCAACATGAAAAAACAAGGAAAGAAAATGACACAAACAAATCAAGATACCTCATCGGCAGATGTCATGGCAAGCACAGTTGGTCAAATGCCAGAGATGGAATTTAGAAATTACATATGCCAAATGTTTATGGAACTTAAAAATGAACTAAAAAATGAGATGAGGGAGCAGGTACAGGAGGCAAAAGATCATTTTGACAAAGAACTCCAAAAACAAATACAGGAAGTAAAAGATTACTTCAATAGGGAAATAGAGGCTCTAAAGAGAATCCAAACAGAAATTCCAGAAATGAAAGAAGCAATAAACCAAAATAAAAGCTCAATTGAAAACATCTCCAACAGAATAGACCATCTGGAAGATAGAACCTCAGACAATGAAGACAAAATATATGTCTTAGAGAAGAATTTAAACCATACAGCAAAACTTGTTAATAATCATGAACATAACATCCAGGAATTATGGGACAACATAAAAAGACCAAACTTAAGAGTGATTGGCGTAGAGGAAGGGGCAGAGTTTCAAGCCAAAGGAATGAGTAATCTATTTAATGAAATAATTACAGAAAATTTTCCAAGCTTGAGGAATGAAATGGAAAACCAAGTTCAAGAGGCATACCGAACACCAAACAAACAAAATCTCAACAGATCCACACCTAGACACATTATAATGAAAATGCCTAATACACTGAGCAAGGAGAGAATACTAAAAGCCACAAGAGAAAGGAAGCAAATTACATATAGGGGGAAACCAATCAGATTATGTTCAGATTTTTCAACCCAGACCTTAAAAGCAAGAAGATCCTGGAATAGCATATTTCAAGCTCTGAAAGAAAAGGGATGTCAACCAAGAATCTTATATCCAGCAAAATTGAGCTTTAGATTTGAAGATGAAATAAAAACCTTCCACGACAAGCAAAAGTTAAAAGATTTCACAACTCGAAAGCCAGCACTTCTGAACATCCTGGGCAACATTTTTCATGAAGAAGAAGAGAATGATGATAACGAAAATCAACAAAGGGAGATATTAAACTAAAGGAAATACCAACCAGAAGAGAAACCAAATCAAGCTAAAGACCATAAGTCAAATAAAAATGGATGGGAATAAAAATCACATCTCAATAATAACCCTGAATGTTAATGGCCTAAACTCGCCAATCAAAAGACACAGATTATCAGAATGGATTAAAAGAAATGACCCAACAATTTGCTGTCTCCAAGAAACACACCTCATAGAAAAAGACATCAACAGACTGAAAGTGAAAGGCTGGGAAAAGTCTTATCACTCACATGGCCGGCGGAAGCAAGCAGGGGTTTCCATTCTCATATCAAATAAGGTAGACTTCAAACCAAAATTAATCAAGAGGGACAAAGATGGATATTTTCTTATTACTTAAGGGAACCATCCATCAACAGGATATAACAATCATAAATCTGTATGCCCCAAATAATGGAGCACCTACATTCATCAAACAAACGCTTCTTAAGTTCAAGAGTAAAATAGACCACAACACAGTTATTCTAGGGGACTTCAACACACCTCTCTCACCAATGGATAGATCATCCAAACAAAAGCTAAACAAAGAAACTTTAAGCCTCCACAAAACAATTAACAATTTAGACCTAACGGACATATATAGAATATTTCATCCCTCAGTAAATGAATACACATTTTTCTCAGCAGCACATGGCTCCTTCTCCAAAATAGACCATATATTATGTCACAAGGCAACTCTCAGCAAATATAAAAAAATAGAGATACTACCCTGCATGCTATCGGACCATAAAGGGATGAAATTGGAAATCAACGACAAAACAAGGAATAAGAAAAACTACTCCATCAACTGGAAGCTAAACAACATGCTACTGAATGAACAAGGGGTTGAAGAAGACATCAAAGAGGAGATCAAAAAATTCCTAGAGGTAAATGAGAACACAGATACATCATATAGAAATCTCTGGGACACTATGAAGGCAGTAGTAAGAGGAAAATTCATTGCACTGAGTTCATTCCTTAAGAGGAAAAAAAACCAACAAATAAATGACTTAACATCACACCTCAAAGCATTAGAAAAAGAAGAACAGACCAACACCAAGAGCAGTAGAAGACAGGAAATAATTAAAATCAGAGCAGAAATTAATGAAATTGAGACTAAGGAAACCATTCAAAGAATTGACAAAACTAAAAGTTGGTTCTTTGAAAAAATAAACAAAATTGACAGACCCTTAGCAATGCTAACGAAAAGAAGAAGAGAAAAAACTCAAATTACTAACATTCGTGATGAAAAAGGGAATATCACAACAAACACCTCAGATATACAGAATATAATTAGAAATTACTTTGAAAACTTGTACTCTAATAAAATAGAAAATACTGAATGCATTGACAGATTTCTAGAGTCATATGATTTGCCTAAACTGGATGTGGAGGCTATACATAATTTAAATAGATCAATTACAAGCGAAGAAATAGAAGATGTCATCAAAAAGCTACCAACAAGGAAAAGTCCAGGACCTGATGGGTTTACAGCCGAGTTCTATAAGACTTTCAAAGAAGAACTAATACCAATGCTCTTCAAACTATTTCAAGAAATAGAAAAAGAGGGAGCTCTTCCAGACTCTTTCTATGAGGCCAATATTACATTAATTCCAAAGCCAGGCAAAGACACATCCAAAAAAGAAAACTTCAGGCCCATATCTTTAATGAACATAGATGCAAAAATCCTCAACAAAATCCTGGCAAATCGGATACAAAAACATATCAAAAAGATAGTGCACCACGATCAAGTGGGGTTTATCCCAGGGATGCAAGGCTGGTTCAATATTCGGAAATCAATAAACATAATACATCACATCAATAGACTTAAAGACAAAAATCATATGATCATCTCAATTGACGCAGAAAAAGCATTTGACAAAATACAACACCCCTTTATGTTCAAAACACTAGAAAAACTAGGAATATCAGGAACATATCTTAACATAATAAAAGCTATTTATGCAAGGCCCCGAGCTAACATTATCTTAAATGGAGAAAAATTGAAAGCATTCCCTCTAAAAACTGGAACAAGACAGGGATGTCCCCTTTCACCACTGCTATTTAACATAGTACTGGAAACTCTGGCCAGAGCAATTAGACAGACGAAAGAAATTAAAGGGATCAAGATAGGAAAAGAAGAGCTCAAATTAGCACTATTTGCTGATGACATGATAATCTACCTAGAAGACCCAAAAAACTCTACCAGAAAACTTTTACAACTAGTAAACGAATTCGGCAAAGTTGCAGGATACAAAATCAATACACATAAGTCAAAGGCATTTGTGTACATCAGCGACAAAGACTCTGAAAGGGAAATGATGAAAAATACCCCATTTGCAATAGCATCAAAAAAAAAATAAAATACCTGGGAATCAACCTAACGAAAGAGGTGAAAGACCTGTATAACGAAAATTATAGAACACTAAAGAAAGAAATTATAGATGAACTCAGAAGATGGAAAGACCTACCTTGCTCTTGGATAGGTAGAATTAATATTGTCAAAATGTCCATACTACCAAAAGCATTATACAGATTTAATGCAATTCCTATCAAAATCCCAATGTCATTCTTCAAAGAAATAGAAATAGCAGTCATGAAATTCATCTGGAAAAATAAGAGACCCAGAATAGCCAAAGCAATCCTGAGCAAGAAAAGTGAAGCAGGGGGCATCACCATACCAGACTTTAAATTATACTATAGAGCAATAGTAACAAAAACAGCATGGTATTGGCACCAAAACAGACTGGTGGACCAATGGTACAGAATTGAGGATACAGAGACTAATACATTTAATTACAGCTATCTTATATTAGACAAAGGTGCCAAAAATGTACAGTGGAGAAAGGATAGCCTCTTCAACAAATGGTGCTGGGAAAACTGGAAATCCATATGCAACAAAATGAAATTAAACCTTTATCTCTCACCATGCACAAAACTCAATTCAAAGTGGATCAAAGACCTAGGAATTAGATCAGAGACAATACACCTAATAGAAGAAAAAGTAAGCTCCAATTTCCAACATGTTGGATTAGGCCCCAAGTTCCTTAATAAGAATCCTGTAGCGCAAGAATTACTACCAAGAATTAATGAATGGGATAGATTTAAACTAAAAAGCTTCTTTTCAGCAAAAGAAACAATCAGTGAGGTGAATAGAGAGCCAACTAATTGGGAACAAATATTTAATACATGCACATCAGATAGAGCACTAATCTCTAGAATATATAAAGAACTCAAAAAACTTTACACTAAAAAAACAAATAACCCAATCAATAAATGGGCTAAGGAATTGAGAAGACACCTCT
This sequence comes from Tamias sibiricus, assembly GCA_025594165.1. NCBI lineage: Eukaryota > Metazoa > Chordata > Mammalia > Rodentia > Sciuridae > Tamias > Tamias sibiricus. The sequence goes on along the minus strand of CM046667.1, from coordinate 22,276,949 downwards.
CAGAAGAAGATACACGATTAATCAACAAATACATGAAAAAATGTTCAACATCGCTGGCAATTAGAGAAATGCAAATCAAAACTACTCTAAGATTTCACTTCACTCCAGTCAGAATGGCAGCCATCAAGAACACAAGCAACAATAAATGTTGGAGAGGATGTGGAGAAAAAGGCACACTCATACATTGCTGGTGGGACTGCAAAATGGTGCAACCGTTATGGAAAGCAGTATGGAGATTTCTTGGAAAATTGGGAATGGAACCATCCTATGACCCAGCCATCCCACTCTTGGGTCTATTCCCAAAGGACTTAAAAACAGCATATTACAGTGACACAGCTATCTCAATGTTTGTAGCTGCGCAATTCACAATAGCTAGGTTGTGGAATCAACCTAGATGTCCCTCAGTAAATGAGTGGATTAAGAAAATGTGGTATATACGCACAATGGAATTTTACTCAGCAATAAAAGAAAATAAATTTATGGCATTTGCAGGTAAATGGATGAAGTTGGAAGACATAATGCTAAGTGAAGTTAGTCAGTCTCAAAAATCCAAGTACCAAATGTTCTCTCTTATATAAGGAGGCTATTTCAAAGTATTGTTGGATGGGGTACATAGGAGGATTAGAGGAACACTAGAATGGTCAAGGGAAGGGAGGGTAAGGGAGGGAGCAAGAGGGGAGGGAGGGGGGGGAAAAAAGGTGGTAGAATGAGACGGATATCATTTTCCTTAATGCATGATTGAAGACCTAAATTGTACGAATATACTTTGTATACAAACAGTTGAATGTAAAAAGATACTAAATCTATGCACTATGAGTTGTACATATTAAAAATTATATAAAAAAAAAAAAAAAAAAAAAAAAAAAAAAAAAAAAAAAAAAGAAAAATCAGCCAACATTTTGGCCCTTGCCCTCGATGGTCATCCAGGACTCAGAGAATGACAAAACCCCTCTCTGAGCTCTGCAACTCTGGTGAGTCACCCAATCTGCGGATCAGGGAGTTTGAGAGGACCCTAGAGAACAGGAAGCCAATCAGTGCACACTCTGCAATGAGGAGGATAATTGGAGATGGAAATGTCCCTGATGCTTCCAAGAGAAGCCACATATGGTCAGCCAGATCTGACTCATTCTGGCAAGTGGTACCACTGGTAGAGGAAAGCTAAAGGAGACAGGAGGCTTCCTACATGTCACCAAGGGTGATCTCTGAGGAATCTCAGCTGACTCTTAAGAGTAGATATGAACAACGTCAGTTTTGACCAACTTGGCCTTAAACGCCTGGCAGGAGAGTATAGCCTAAAAACACAATCCTACGTGGACATTTAAAAGGAAAAACTATGTTTTTTTTTTTTTTTTTTTTTTAATGTAACTTAAGATGTACACTTGTATCAGCCTTACCAAAAGTAAGTAAATCTAAAGGCTATAAAGGAAGGGTTCTTGTGTTAAGAGTGCCTAATTATAATGATCACAAAAGTCAAAAAAAAAAAAAAAAAAAAAAAAAAAAAAAAAAAAAAAAAATCCTAATCATAATAAAAAAGGCAAAGGACATTTTTTCTAGGGGCCACTGAGAAAACAATTTTAAAAATACCATGGCTCTCTAATAAGCCAGTTTGGGTCCCTCAGTGGCCCCTATCCAAAGAAAAATTGCAAGCGGCCCATCGATTAATTAAATAACAATTAGAAGCAGGACACATAGAGCCTTCCACCTCTCCCTGGAATTCTCCCATATTTGTAATTAAGAAAAAATCAGGAAAATGGAGACTATTACAAGATCTAAGACAAATTAACAAAACAATGCAAATTATGGGCCCTACTCAACCTGGACTTCCTAATCCTGTAGCTATTCCAAAAAAACTATTACCTTATAACTCTTGATATAAAGGACTGTTTCTTTTCCATTCCCCTACATCCTCTGGATGCCCCAGGTTTGCTTTTTCAATTCCTTCTATTAATAATAATGGCCCTGATAAAAGATATCAATGGAAAGTATTGCCGCAGGGAATGGCAAATAGCCCTATAATGTGCCAACTATATGTGGACAGAGCTATACAGCCCATTAAAATCAAATATCAAGACCTCATGTGTCTACACTACATGGATGATGTTTTATTAGCTCACCCTAATCAACAAATCTTATTTAATATATTTAGTGAAATAACAAAAATTTTAAAAAATATGGATTATATATAGCAGAAGAAAAAGTTCAAAGCAGATCACCTATACTACATTTAGGCTTTAAAATCATGGATACTTTTGTTAACCCCCCCAAAATTCTAAAAAGTAAAGAACATTTGACCACCCTCAATGATTTCCAAAAAACTACTGGGAGACACTAATTGGCTTCGCCCTACACTAAGCCTCACTACTGGACAATTAAAACCCTTATTTGACATCCTTCGCGGGAACCCTGATCCATCCTCACTGCGAACATTAACTCCTGAGGCCAGGAGAGCTCTAAAATTAGTAGAACAGGCCATTGAAAGATCCCATTGTGATAGATTTGATTTTGCACAACCACTAATATTGATTATTATTCCTTCACAATATACTCCAACAGGAGTATTTTGGCAACAGGGACCTATATTATGGATACATTTGCCTGTCTCTCCTAAAAGTACAATTGAGTCTTATACCTCCATGGTGGCTAAACTTATTCTTCAAGGACTTAAAACCTCTACTAAAATATTTGGAATTCATCCCGCTACTATTATTACTCCTTATTCATCGTCACAGGTTGAATATTTGTGCTTCAATGATAATGATTGGGCTATAGCTAGATGCTCTACTTCTGCAAATTTTGACAATCATATTCCTAAATCTCCTATACTGTCCTTTTGTATCAATCATCCTATCATATTCCCACAGGTAATAAAAAATCAACCCATTCCTAAAGCATTTAATGTATTTACAGATGGATCCTCTAACGGTACTGCTGTAGTAGTCACTCAAAATGAAAAAATGATTCATATCACTAATCAAAAATCAGCTCAATTAGTGGAACTCAAAGCTATAATAATAGCTCTGGAAAATTTTAAAGAACAGCCTATGAATATTTTTTCAGACAGCCATTATATTGTACATGCTGTCCCAAAATTGGAGCTAGCAGGTCCAATAGCACCACATACTCCAGCTTTTAAATTGTTTTCTCAAATCCAAAATCTCCTATGGCAATGAAAAGAACCTTTATTTATAGGTCACATAAGAGCTCACACTAATCTGCCTGGTCCTCTCCATGAAGGTAATCAAAAAGCAGATGCCCTCACTAAAACAATATTTATATTTACTACAGTACAACAAGCTACTTCATTTCATTCCCAGTTCCACGTTAATAGCACTACCTTAAGACAAAAATTTAAAATCACAAAAGAACAAGCTCGTAGAATTGTAAAAGAATGTCCATCTTGTGTAACACATTTGCCCAATCCACATTATGGGGTTAACCCACGAGGTTTGATGCCCAATCATTTGTGGCAGATGGATGTCACTCATGAGCCAAGTTTTGGAATATTATGATTTATTCATGTCACTATAGATACATGCTCAGGCATGATTTTTGCTTCTTTACATTCCGGAGAAAAAGTTAAAGATACTACATCTCATTGTCTGCAAGCTTTTGCTGCATTGGGCATCCCCAAAATGCTTAAAACAGATAATGGCCCTGCATATACATCCACATCCTTCAAACAATTTTGTACAAAATTTAATATTATCCACAAAACAGGTATTGCTTATAATCCCCAGGGACAAGGAATAATTGAAAGAGCAAATCAGACACTTAAAAATATGTTACTAAAGCAAAAAGATGGAAACTGGAAAAATCCTAAGGACAGATTGGCAGTTGCCCTGTTTACCCTAAATTTCTTAACTTTAGATTCTAATGGACATTCGGCTGGAGATAGACACTGGAACCCACACCAACAACATAAACCTTTGGTTTACTGGAAGGATGTTCTCTCAGGTACATGGAAGGGTCCAGACCCAGTATTAATTTGGGGGAGAGGGTCTGTCTGTGTTTTTCCAAAGCACGAATCCTCTCCAATATGGATACCATCTAGATTGATAAAGCAGGTACAAAGTCAAAAGGATCAAGACGAAGTTATTGAGGAGTCTAGATTGAATAAACAAGTACAAAATCAAGAGGACCAAAATAAAGGTATGGAGTGATTCCCTTAAAAGAGTCCTCCATTAAATTTACAACTTAAATTTCATTCTTCCCAGCCAGGACAAGAAGATCTCTCTTCAGTGTATACACAATTGTATTTTTTTTCTTTTATATATGTCATTATGTCTGTGCATTTGTCTAAATTTCATGTTAATGTGATGTCACAAATATATGTTTATATGTGCGTCTGTCTAGTGTGACGTCACAAATAATTAAGCGCTTATGAAAAAAAAGATAGATATAGATCCAAATAACGTTAATTCATTTAAGCTTAGAATATTCTAATTAGATAATCAATATATATATAGATAGATATTCATATAAGTTCAGAATATTCTAATTAGATAATCAATTATAATGATAATCAATTTTGATTTATAGTTGTCTCTGGGACTTCTCTTCAGCTGTGAATATGTTTAATGTTGTATAACCTGATATTTTGGTGTTTTGACATAGGATCGTTTATTTGTTATTAACTTCATTTGTTTAATAGCTGATTAATTTGAATTATTTCAACAGGTATAGATTGCTGTATATACAGAGACTCAAGGTTTGCAGCTAACAAATTATTTTTCCAAAGTGCCTTTAGCTTTTCTTTATCTTTAATGCAGTAAACACCCTCAGTTTCTCTTTGATTATTTCTGAATGTGATATTTTGCCAGCTTATGTTTGTGGGAGCTTAAGCAGCAATGTGTGTGAGCAGAGATCAACTTTTATTTTCTACTCTAATAGTTCTTTTTTTTTTTTAGTTTGACAGCTCGACTATTGATCTCAGTGCTGGAATAGCACTGCCTTTCCCTTAATAATGGATGCTTGAGTTTTTAGGTAGCGGGCCCTGAAGATTTGCCGGTCGGAATGTCTAGACATAAAAAAGACGGCTGCTGCTACAACTGCAGGGACCGCGGTCACTGCAAGCATCCCTGCTGCTCAAGCATTGAAAAGCCTCACCAGCAGTGTGGCCTCTGGTCTGCATGCATGGGGCCTCCTGAATCTATGTGTTATAACTTATGGACATTTTGATTTTCCATTATTTTGGGACATTACGGGACAATGCCTTGCGGGTATTTGTCTAAGAGAACTCAGTGCGTTACTTGATGAAACTAAGGGCAGCTGATTCGTTTAAAGAAGTTGATACACTATGGAAACTTGGCTCGTCAGCAGTAGGCTTGCCACCTTAAAGCCACAGCATCTCCTAAAAATTGGACGACTGTTAGTCAACACACAGTCGATCCTGAAGGGCTCTATTGGATGGCTGGTTAGCCTACGACGGGTAAGATCCCCAGAAGTGGACAACCTAAGACACGGCACAGTCGCACGGGACAGTATAATGTGGCCGGCATGTCAACCTAAGCCAGGAGTCAGGACAGCCTAGACTCCCATTATGGGTAAGAATGTCGGTTGCACATGGACGTCCCCTCTTTTAAAACTAAAAGGGGGAAATGAAGGAGCCTATAATCAAGGAGATAGCTAAAGATTGCGGTTAGCTGACAGCCATAAAAGATGTTCTAGTTTCCACCTGATATTAGTACATTATTCAAAGAATCTTTGTATGCCCGTGAACACTGTGTGATGCATCTGTAAGCTCAAGCTGTAAGCACGTGTCCTTGTTAAAGCTATATGTATATAACTGGGTGAGGTTCGTTAGTGTGTGTGGGAAGAAGAAGAAGGTGGTGGTTGGAGTTAGAGTGTTTGGAGTGATTGCTGGAGCTGGAGAGACAAGAAGAATAAAAGACCTTTTTTCATTTTCATCCTGCCTCCGAATTTTCCTGCGGCGTTCGTTGCTCCAAGTGGCTTCCGTTGCTCCAAGAGGCTTCCGCTGCTCCAAGCAGCTTCCGCTTCAGGAAGCGACCCTAGGGTCCCCTCAAAGGCACCCCCTCTGCCCTTTTGGCTCTATTCTTTACCTAGGTTCTATCCTGTCCTCTATGCACCTGAGCCATCATAAAACCCCTCCCAACCTGGCTTCAGTCTCTTCCTCTCCAAAGCTGTCATTCATACTGCTACCAGAGCTATTCACATCTTACAAAGACACACAGTAGGTAACATGAATGAACTCCTGAATGACTTCCAAGACACCAGCATCCAAAGCCCTTTACAACACAACCTAATTTCCCTTTCTAGCCCCATAAGTCAAAGGAAAGATACTCTGGGGTGTAGCCGCCTGAAGCGCTCGGAGCACCGGAGCCGCGGGAAGAACTTCAGAAGCAAACTGGAGACAAACAGCTTTTTATTCTGATGACTTTTCTCTCTGGTTCTAACAACTAACTCACGCCAAACACACCACTAAAATGGCGCTGACCCGATCAGCAATTTCGGCCAAGTCACTCCAGATCCCGCAACAAAATCCCGTGAGACTACGGGTGGCGACAATGGCCAAATCTCCACGGCTCATAGTCAACTGCAATTCAAGCCAATCCCCAAACAGGGCTCCTGCATTTCCCCCTTTTTGTTTTAAAAGAGGTAATGCTCTAGGACGTCTATGTGCAACCAACATTCTTACCCGTCATCGGATAATCAAGGCTGTGCCCTTGACTCCTGTCTTAGGTTGATATGTCGGCCACATGAGACTGTCCCGTGCGACTGTGCCTGTCTTAGGTTGTCCCCCTCTGGGGATCTTACCCGTCATTGGCTAACCAGCCATCCAATGGAGCCCTTTAGGATCGACTATATATGATGACTAACAGCCGTCCAATTGTGAGGAGATGTTGCGGCTTTAAGGCGACAAGCCTTTTGGTGATGAGCCAAATTGCATAGCATATCAAATTGTTTAAACAAATCAGCTGCCCTAAGTTCCAACAAGTAACACACTGAATTCTCTAGACAAATACCCGCAAGGCATTGTCCCGTAAAGTCCCAAACAATGAAAGATCAAAATGTCCATTTGTTGTAACATGTTGATGTAGGAGGCCCCATGCATGTAGAGCAGAGGCCACACTGTTGGTGAGGTTGTTTGATGTTTGAGCAGCAGGGATGCTTGCGGCGGCCACGATCCCTGCAGCTGTAGCAGCAGACGTCTTTTTTATGTTTAGACAATGCCACCGGCAAATCTTCAGGGCCCGCTACCTAGAAACTCAAGCATCAATTATTAAAGGAAAGGCAGTGCTATTGCAGCACTGAGTCAAGAGGCGAGTTGTCAAACTACAAAATAGAATAATTAGATTAGAAAATTAAAGTTGATTTTTGTTCACACACATCGCTGGTTGAGCTTCTACAAACATAAGTTGGAAAAATATCATATTTAGAACAAAACAAAGAAAGACTGAGGGTAATTACTGCATTAAAGATAGATTAAAGAAAAGGTAAAGGCACTTTAGAGAAATAATTTGTTAGCTGGAACCCTTGAGTCTCTGTATACAGAGCAATCTTTTACCTGTTGAGATAATTGAAATTAATGAGCTATTAAACAAATGAAGTTAATAACAAATAAACAATCTTAAGTCAAAACACCAAAATATCAGGTTATATAGCACTAGTCATATTGTTTGCTAAAGAGAAGTCCCAGGGACACCTATAAATCAAAATTGAAAGTACCTTCATTTATAAAATTATTTACCTAAATTGAATACTCTAAACCTAAAATGAATTAAAGTTATTTGGATCCATATATATATATATTTTCTTTTTCATAAGCGCTTTGTTCTATGTGACGTCACACTGGACAAACAAACATACAAACATATATTTGTGACATCACATTAACATGAAATATAGACAAATGTACAGACATAAAGACATGTATAAAAAGAAAAAAAAATACAATTGTGTGCACACTAAAGAGAGATCTCCTCGTCCCGGCCGGGAGAAATGACACTTAAGTTGTGAAATATTTTGAAGGACTCTTTTGAGGGAATCATTCTGTACCTTCATCTTGGTCCTCTTGATTTTGTACCTTTTTTATTAATCTTGATTCTTCAATAACTTCATCTTGATCATTTTGATGTGGTACCTGTTTTATTAATCTAGATGGTATCCATATTGGAGAGGATTCGTCTTTTGGAAAAACACAAAACAGATCCTCTTCCCCAAATTAATACTGGATCTGGACCCTTCCATGTACCTGAAAGAACATCCTTCCAGTAAACCAAAGGTTTATGTTGTTGGTGTGGATTCCAATGTCTGTCTCCAGCAGAATAACCATTAGAGTCTAAAGTTAAAAAATTTAAGGTAAACAGGGCAACTGCCAATCTGTCCTTAGGACTTTTCCAATTTCCTTCTTTTTGTTTTAATAACATAATTTTCAGTGTTCGGTTTGCTCTTTCAATAATGCCCTGACCCTGAGGATTGTATGGGATGCCTGTTTTATGGGATATATTGAATTTTGCGCAAAACTGTTTGAAAGATGAGGACGTATATGCGGGGCCATTATCTGTTTTAAGCATTTTGGGGATGCCCAATGCAGCAAAAGCTTGCAAACAATGAGATGTAACATCTTTAACTTTTTCTCCAGAATGTAAGGAAGCAAAAATCATGCCTGAGCATGTATCTATAGTCACATGAATAAATCGCAATTTTCCAAAACTTGGCTCATGAGTAACATCCATCTGCCACAAATGATTGGGCATTAATCCTCTAGGGTTAACGCCGAAATGAGGATTGGGCAAATGTGTCATACAAGATTTACAATCTTTTACAATTGTTCTGGCTTGCTCCTTTGTGATTTTAAACCTACGTTGCAAGGTGGTGCTGTTGACATGAAACTGGGAATGAAATAAAGTAGCTTGTTGTAGCGCTGAAAGTATAAATACTGTTTTTGTAAGTTCATCAGCCTTTTGATTACCTTCATGGAGGGGACCAGGCAAATTAGTATGTGCTCTAATATGGCCTACGAATAGAGGTTCTTTTCTTGCCCACAAAAGTTTTTGTATTGATAAAACAATTTAAAGGCTGGAGTATGAGGTGCTATTGGTCCTGCTAACTCTAATTTTGGGACGGCTTGTACAATATAGTGGCTATCTGAAAAAATGTTTACGGGCTGGTCCCTAAAATTTTCCAGAGCTCTTACCACAGCTTCCAGTTCCACTAGTTGAGCTGATTTGTGTGCAGTTATGTAAGTCATATTTTCTTTTTTAGTGACTACTGTAGCAGTACCATTTGAGGACCCATCTGTAAATACATTAAATGCCTTAGGAATAGGTTGATTTTTTATTACCTGTGGAAATATAATAGGATGATTAATACAAAAAGATAATATAGGGGACTTAGGAAGATGATTATCAAAATTTGCAGAAGTAGAGCATTTAGCTATAGCCCAATCATTATCATTGAAGCATAAGTATTCAATCTGTGATGATGAATAGGGAGTAATAATAGTAGCAGGGTGAATGCCAAATATTTTAGTAGAAGTCTTAAGTCCTTGAAGAATAAGTTTAGCCACCATGGAGGTATAAGATTCAATTATACTTTTAGGAGAGACGGGCAAATGTATCCATAATAAAGGCCCTTGTTGCCAAAATACTCCTGTGGGTGTATATTGTGAAGAAATAATAATCAACATCAGCGGTTGAGTTAAATCAAATCTATCACAATGAGCTCCTTCGATGGCTTTTTCTACTAACTTTAAAGCTTTCCTAGCATCAGGAGTCAATGTTCGTGGTGAAGATGGATCAGGATCTCCACGAAGGATGTCAAATAAAGGTTTTAGTTGGCCAGTAGTGAGATTTAGTGTAGGGCGAAGCCAATTAATGTCTCCCAGTAGTTTTTGGAAATCATTGAGGGTGGTCAAATGTTCTTTATTTATTAAAATTTTTTGGGGTCTAACAAAAGTATCCATGATTTTAAATCCTAAATATAATATGGGAGATCTGGTTTGAACTTTTTCTTCTGCTATATATAGTCCATATTTTTTTAAATTTTCTACCACATCACTGAATATATTAAATAAGATTTTTTGATTAGGGTGGGCCAATAAAATATCATCCATGTAATGTAGACACATGAGGTTTGGATATTTATTTTTAATGGGTTGGATAGCCTTGTCCACATATATTTGGCATATGGTGGGGCTATTAGCCATTCCCTGTGGTAAAACCTTCCATTGATATCTCTGATCAGGGCCATTATTGTTCATAGAAGGAACGGAAAAAGCAAACCTGGGGGCATCCAGAGGATGTAGGGGAATAGAAAAGAAGCAATCCTTTATATCAAGAGTAATAAGATGGAAATTTTTTGGAATAGCTACGGGACTAGGAAGTCCAGGTTGAGTAGGCCCCATAACTTGCATGGTTTTATTGATTTGTCTAAGATCATGTAACAATCGCCATTTTCCTGACTTTTTCTTGATCACAAATATGGGGGAATTCCAGGGAGAGGTGGAAGGTTCTATATGACCTGCTTCTAATTGTTCCTGAACTAATTGGTGGGCCGCTTGTAATTTCTCTTTAGATAGGGGCCACTGAGGGACCCACACTGGCTTATCAGAAAGCCATGGTATTTTCAAAATTATTTTCTCAGTGGCCCCGAAAAAAAATATCTTTTTCCTTTATGACAATGATTACTTTTAGGGTTAAGATTACTCTGTACTTTTTGATAATGAGTTCTTTTATGGTTAAGATTACCCTGTAGGTTTTCACATTTAACATCTGCAGGCTTGGTTGCAAGGTGTACTCCCATTTGTTGCAAAATATCTCTTCCCCATAAAGTAACCGGTAGATTAGGTAAAACATAAGGCTGAAATGTTCCTTTATGGCCTTCATCATCCTCCCATTTTAAAATTACTGCACTTTTATCTGGGAGGTTATTATATCCCAAGCCTCTTAAACTGGTTGAAGCTTTTTGCAGAGGCCAGTGCTTGGGCCATTGGCGTAAATTAATAATGGAAGAGTCAGCTCCAGTATCTATTAATCCCTCCATTTCTATTCCTTGGATTTTTATTTTACACATAGGCCTCCTTGAACAGTCTCGAACCCAGCAAGCCATGGGACTTGAGTCAGTGGAACAAAATCCTCTATTGTTCCCTTCTTGAGGCATACCCATTTTAAATGAATTATGTAAATTGGGAAGGAGAAGCAACTGAGCAATTCTATCTCCTTGATTAACAGAACTTACACTTTGGGGTGAGCTAAGCATTATTTTTATTTCCCCTTTGTAGTCTGAGTTTATTACACTTGGGGTCACTTGCAAACCTAATAAGCTTTTAGGACTACGCCCGATAATAAGTCCTACAGTCCCTGAGGGAAGAGGTCCCCTGACTCCTGTGGGAATCAGTTGAACCCCCATTTCAGGTGTTAACACTATTCGGGCGGTGGAACAGAGGTCTAATCCTGCATTTCCTCTTGTTCCTCTGGCGAGGGAGTGGATGGGTAGTAGGGATTGTGTCGGGGAAGCATCTGAGTGGATGCTTGAGGATACTCCTTCTGCAATGCCCCGTACATTTGTGGGCCCCGGGGTACTGGGCCCCGTGCCCCGTTTTTTGAATTCCTGAACAAAGGATTTCCATGGATGTCAAATTTTGAATAGCATTTATTGGCCCAATGATTTCCCTTTTTACACCTGGGGCAGCGGCCTGGGGCATGGTATGAGCTTGATCTTATTTCTCTTTTGGGATTTTGCCTAGAATTGCCTGATTGATTATGATAATTTTGCCTGGAATATCCTGATTGATTATAATGTCTACGTTTAGCCTTTGTGAAATTTCGAGAGGAAGCACCTCTCATTGAGGCTGCAATCACATTTCCTGTGACAAAGGCGCCATTTATATCTTTACATAGTTGTATATATACGGAAAGATCCTTTTTAGTTCTCCATGGCCTGATGGCTGCTTGGCACCATTTATTTGCATTTTCATAAGCTAATTGAACAACTAAAGGCATAGCTTGGTCAACATCTGCAAACACACTACCTGCAGTTCTCAAAAGTCGATCAGCAAAGTCGGCATACGGCTCATTAGGTCCTTGAATCACTTTTGACAAGCTACCTTGTAGATCCCCAGGTCCTTGTACAGTTTTCCATGCCTCTAAGGCAGCTGCATTTATCTGAGCATATATATCTGAGTCATAATCTGTTTGAGCCTGTAAGTCTGCGAATTGCCCTTCTCCTGTGAGCATATCTATATTATAGTTTTCAAACCCTGCAGCCGCGTTTCTTTTAGCCGTTTCTATACAAAGTTCTTGGAATTGCGATCGCCAAACCAAGAATTGCCCCCGCTTAATGTTGCTTTACATAGACTTTTCCAGTCTGAGGGGGTTAAGCTAAAGGTGTTAAGGGACTCCAGCATACTCAACGTGAAAGGAGCTTGGGGCCCATAAGTCATTACTGCCTCTTTGAGATTTTTTATTGTTTTGAAATCTACTGACTGATGGACACTCTGTCCATTTTTCTTTTCAAATGCTGGCGGTTCCCAATGTATCTGTGAGTTGTCCTCGAGAGCGCATAAGCGATCAGAAAGACTTTTTATTTCTGTTTCTAGGGTATGCAAATGCCTAGTAATACCCTTCATATTTTCTGTAATGGATTCCACCCATGGGGGAGTAGTCACTTCCACAAGTGACTCCTCTGCCTGACGGACCTTTTCTCGGTCTTTTTTAAATTTCTTTTTCCTCATTTTCTCAGGATCACTTTTACTAGATTCCTCACCACTGCTAATTTCACTGACAGCAATATCCTGAGGCCCAGGTTCCAGTGAGAGCAAGTATCCTTCAGCTTTCGCCAATAACTCCCGAATAGCTTTAATAGCTTGGATTTTTGTCATTTTTGGGTCTCTTCTAATACTCTCTTTACTGGTCTCAGTTGGCCCAGTGGAATCTACACTTTTTTGATCACTTTCATTTTTGTCTATATACTCCTCACTGAGAACAGAGTCAGGTATATCAAGGAGTCTTTGCATAGCCTCTATCACTTGGGATTCAGTTATATTCGAACCCATCTTTAGAGACCTTTCAGTTCTTACCTGTCCGCTCCGAAGTTCCCCGTACGGGCCGCCACCTGTAGCCGCCTGAAGCGCTCGGAGCACCGGAGCCGCGGGAAGAACTTCAGAAGCAAACTGGAGACAAACAGCTTTTTATTCTGATGACTTTTCTCTCTGGTTCTAACAACTAACTCACGCCAAACACACCACTAAAATGGCGCTGACCCGATCAGCAATTTCGGCCAAGTCACTCCAGATCCCGCAACAAAATCCCGTGAGACTACGGGTGGCGACAATGGCCAAATCTCCACGGCTCATAGTCAACTGCAATTCAAGCCAATCCCCAAACAGGGCTCCTGCACTGGGGGTCTGAGTAGTAGGAGAATTTTGAAGCATGAGCTTCTGTAGTAGGAGAGTAAGAAACGCATGCCCAAGCAAGGAAGTGATAGGAGTAAAAGCAATGAAGTTGAAACATTATTTCATTGAGGGAAAATGAAGCAGAAATCTATAAGCTAATGGGCATGGAAGACTGGTGTTGTCATTTAAGAAGAGATGGTTCAATCAATAGGATAGAGAAAATCACTAGTAAGAATCTGAAGACAAAAGTCAAACATGAATTTAATAACAGGGCTATGTTCATGTCCATGATTATTACCTATCCCTGCTTCTCCAAACTTAATATTCTACAGCAGACCCAACAAAAATGCTTCCAAGTTGGCTAGGTGTTCTTACTTCCATTTTAGGCTTTCAATCCCGATTCTTAACAATTCCATGAAATATAAAAGTTCCTTTCAGAGCGACTTAGAGATGTGTTACATAAATGGTGCATATTTCTCCTCTTACTTCTTCCCCAGCATTTCTCTAGCTTCTAAAAATAATAACTCGGATGCTGGCTTTGTTCACTGTGCTAGCTCTGACTTGCACAC
>CM046667.1:22215341-22262926 GCA_025594165.1 Tamias sibiricus | reverse complement strand
TGGCATATACATCCAATTTTGGTTTATAGTTTAGATGGCTACCTAAAACTGTCTATCTAAATTTTCTAACTAATTATCTAACTAAACTTTAGAACAACCCATCCCTTCCCCTTGGAAATAAACAGTCACCTTTATCTAAAGAAATTTTCATATATAGTTGTTTTACTTCAATTGTGCTCCATTGATGTTTTAAATTGTTTTATCTCTGTAATATATTGTCTGGTAATGCTAGTTATTCCTTGTGTCTGCTTTCTGATTTTTATATATAAATCTTGTTTATTTTTTTCTAAATGCACTTTAAAATCTGCTTGGGAGTGGCAAAAATTTGTTGTTATTCTTAATGAGATCACAGTACTTAGATATTTTTATGATAAATTACTTATCATAAAATGTGGTTTGTCTTTCAACTTTTCACATTCTTAAAAACTAATTTAATTCTTGATATATAGTATTTGTCCATACTTATGAGGTACAATTTAATGTTTTGAGTCATGTACACATTGTATAATGGTCAACTCAGTAATTAGCATGCCCATCACTTTACCTTTTCTCACTTTCTTATTTTGAATACATTCAAAATTGCTATGTTCTATTTTGAAATATAAATTCACTATTGTTAACTACATTCACTGTACTTTGTCATAGAGCACCACAACTTATTCATCCTATCTAACTGTACCATTGTACCCATTGACCAACTTCTCACCCTCTCCAGACCCCTACAGTTTCCCAATTCTCTGGTAAATATTATTCTACTCTCAATTTGTATGAAGTTAACTTTTTTACATGCTAGAATAAGTGAGATTCATGTGGTGTTTGTCTTTAGTTGTCTGACACTCTTGTTGCATTTTCTACTGGCATTTTAAAGTTTTTTTTAAATTACATATCTTGTTATGCTTATTTTAGGTATTTTGCATATGTGTATGACTGCTATAAATTGAACCATTTTCTTCCATTTCTTCTAATTGGCTATAGTTTATAAATATGATGACTATTGGTGTACATTCATCTTATGCCCAGTTGTGTTATTGCATTCTATTATTGCATATGAATGTTTTCAGTTGGTTCTTTCATTGTTTGCAAGGATATCCTGAAACCAGGTACAAATAATGATAATATTCCCTTTGCAATTTTATACATTTAACTTTCTTTAGTGATGTCTCATCAGTGCTTCCAGAGCAGTTGACACCCTTGATTTGTTTCTGCCTTTAATGGCAATGCTTCTAGTGTTCTCCAACATGTATGAAATCTCATATATTTGATCATGTCTTTCAAAAATCCCTGAAAATGGATGGTAGTAATGGCTGCACCATAATGGGAATGTACTTATGCCACTCAATTGCACACTTAAAATGGTTAAAAATGGGACAGTCCCACCAACACCCGTGGAGCATGGGCAGGCCCAGGACAGCCCCGCCAACCTCCACAGAGCACAGGCAAGCCCAGGACAGCCCCTGGGTGAAGACCTGGGATGGAGCCATCCCTGATATTCCCTATTTACCAAAGCTGTGGTCCACCCTGCCTACCCACCTCCATCTTGGAACACTGCAGACATCTCCATAGACCTGCTCACATGGGAGCCTCCAACTTCTGGCAACTGACAGGACCTAGAGGCAGCTGCTGCTGCAGCATCATGCATCACAGTGCATTTGACAGCCTGCCCTTTCAGCCCCATCTCTAAAAGTGGTCACATCCATCTTGGGACACACCTCTATCTTGGGATATATCTACCACCATCTCAGGTTACCTCTGCAGCCACTATCACCATCTTCAGTAGTGGCAGCATCCATCTTGGGACACCAGTTTGGGATTGGAAGCCCAACACCAAGACAAGACATCAGTAACCTGCAGGGACACTATAAGATTATAGGGTAGAAACTGTAACACCTTGAGTTCTGCCCACACCAACCTGCACGTGACCCAGGCTCAGAGTGGGCCTGGGTCCATCCCGCCACTGGCAAACACCCACCCAACTCAGGCTCTGCCTCTTCCAACCAGCAGACCACAACAGGAGCTCAGATTTAGCCAGTTCTTCTCACATCAACCTGCATGGGACCCTGGCCCAGGGTAGGTCTAGAGTCTACCACCCCACAAGCCTAACCCACTACCAACATGAGACACTGAAGACATAGCCTTCCCCACACAGTAGCCCCTACCTTTTCTCAACAGACAGGGCCTAAAAGCAGCTGCATCTCAGAGCAGGCATCCCAAAGACATTGTAAGGCCCACCCTTTCAGCTCCATCTCTGGAAGACATTGCATCCATCTTGGGGCACCTTCAATGTTATCTCAAGTTACCTCTGCTATTGCTGCCAATACATTTAGTTGCAGTAGCATACATTGAGAGACACCTGCAGGGTCTAAAAGCCCAACATTAAGGTGAGGTACAGACAATCTGCGTGGATACTACAAGAATATAGGGTAGAAACTGTAATATCTCAGATCCACACAGCAAGAAAGGAAGGAACATAGACAATATGAAAAAACAAGGGAGGAAAATACCCCATACAAACCAGGATACTACAATAACAGAACCCATGCTCAGTGAAGTTGATGAAATGTCAGAGAAGGAGTTCAGAAGCTTCGTAATTAAAATGATCTGTGAATTAAACAATGAACTAAATGAGCAAATACAGGCATAAATTGATCCCTACAACAAAGATATAAAAGAGCAAATACAGGTAGCAAAAAGATTACTTCAAAAAAGAAATAGAAACTCTGAAAAAAAAAAAGTCAGAAATCCTTGAAATGAAGGAAACAATGCACCAAATAAAAATCACAATAGAAAGCATCATCAACAGACTAGATCAATTGGAATAAAGAACGTCAGATAATGAAGACAAAGTATACAATCTGGAAAATAAAGTTGACCACACAGGGAAGATAGTAAGAAACCATGAACAGAACATCCAAGCATTATGGGATAGCATCAAAAGACCAAATCTAAGAGTAATTGCGATAGAGGAAAGCACAGAGTTTCAAACCAAAGGAATCCACAATCCCCTAAATGAGATAATATCAGAAAATTTCCCAAGCATGAAGAAGGAATTGGAAAACCAAATACAAGAGGCTTACAGGACACCCTTTCCTTTGACCATTCTAGTGTTCCTCTAATCCTCCTATGTACCCCCATCCAAAAACACTGTGAACTAGCCTCCTTATATCAGAGAAAACATTCCGTATCTGGATTTTTGAGATTGACTAATTTCCAAATACATGAAAAAAATGCTCAACATCACTGGCAATTAGAGAAATGCAAATCAAAAACTACTCTAAGATTTCATTTCACTCCAGTCAGAATGGCAGCTATCAAGAACACAAACAACAATAAATGTTGGAGAGGATGTCGGGGAAAAAGGCACACTCATACATTGCTAGTGGGACTGCAAAATGGTGCAACCACTATGGAAAGCAGTATGGAGATTTCTTGGAAAAACTGGGAATGGAACCACCCTATGACCCAGCTATCCCACTCCTGGGTCTATTCCCAAAGGACTTAAAAACAGCATATTATAGTGGCACAGCCACTTCAATGTTTATAGCAGCACAATTCACAATATCTTAACATCTTAAAAGCTACATATGCTAAGCCCCAGGCCAACATCATTCTAAATGGAGAAAAACTAAAAGTGTTCCCTCTAAAAACTGGAAAAAGACAGGGATGCCTTCTTCCACCACTTCTATTTAACATAGTTCTTGAAACACTGGCCAGAGCAATAAGACAGACAAAAGAAATTAAAGGGATACAGACAGGTAAAATAGAACTCAAATTATCACTATTCACTGACAATATTATTCTATACCTAGAAGACACAAAAAATTCTACCAGAAAACTTCCAGAACTCATAAATGAACTCAGCAATGTAGCAGGATACAAAACCAGCACCCCTAAATCAAAGGCATTTCTATATATCAGTGACAAATCCTCTAAAAGGGAAATGAAGAAAACTACCCCATTTACAATAGCATCAAAAAAATAAAATACTTGTGAATCAACTTAATGAAAGATGTGAAAGACCTCTATAATAAACCACAGAAAACTAAAGAAATAAATTAATAAAAACCTTAGAAGATGGAAAGATCTACCTTGTTCTTGGATAGGCAGAATTAATATTGTAAAAATGACCATTCTACCAAAAGCACTATACATATTTAATGCAATTCCAATCAAAATCCCAAGGCCCTAATATCCAACATGTCAGATTAGGCTCCAACTTCCTTAATAAGTTTCCTATAGCATAAGAATTAATATCAAGAATCAATAAATGGGATAGATTCAAACTATAAAGCTTCTTCTCAGCAAAAGAAACAATCATTGAGGTGAATAGAGAACCAACTAATTTGGTACAAATTTTTACCACATGCACATCAGATAGAGCACTAATCTCTAGAATATATGGAGAACTCAAAAGTCTTAACACCAAAAAATCAAATAACCCAATGAATAAATGGGCCAAGGAACTGAACAGACATTTCTCAGAAGACCATATACAATCAATCAACAAATACATGAAAAAAATGGTCAATATCTCTGGCAATTAGAGAAATGCAAATTTCTTTTCACTCCAGTCAGAATGGCAGCTATTAAGAACACAAACAACAATAAATGTTGGAGAGGATGTGGGGAAAAAGGCACGCTCATACATTGCTTGTGGGACTGCAAAATGGTGCAACAAATCTGGAAATCATTATTGAGAATTCTTGGAAAACTGGGAATGGAACCACCTGATGACCCACCTATCCCACACCTTAGTCTATACCCAAAGGCCTTAAAATCAGCATACTACAGGGACACAGCCACATCAATGTTTATAGCAGCACAATTCACAATAGCTAGACTGTGGAACCAACCTAGATGCCCTTCAGTAGATGAATAGATAAAGAAAATGTGGTATATATACACAATGTAATATTACTTAGTAATTAAATAGAATAAAATAATGACATTCGGTGTTAAATGGATGAAGAATATAATGCTAAGTGAAGTTAGCCAATTCCACAAATCCAAATGATGAATGTTTCTCTGATATAAGGAGGCTGATTCACAGTGGGGTTGGGATGGGAAGCATAGGAGGATTAGAGGAACACTAGAAAGGCCAATGGGGATTGAGGGAAAGGGATGAAGCAAAAGGGTAAATTTAAAAAAAGATGGTAGAATGAGATGGATATCATTACCTTAAGTGCATGTATGAGGACATGAATTGTGTGAATGTACTTTGTATACAACCAGAGATATATAAAAATGTGCTCTATAAGTGTAATATGAATTGTAATGCATTCTGCTGTCATATATAACAACTTAGAATAAAACAAAAGAAAAAAAACATAGAAATAAATGCATATGTGAAAGTATAAATAATAATAAATAAAAAGGTAAAAATGATTAAAATGTTAAAATTTGTATTTTATAAAATATAATTCTTAATATTATTGTTGGCTTAGTTCATAAAAAGAATATGGGGAATTTCCTTGTTTTGCTGTGTAATGAGGTGTTTACATAGTATTGAAATTATTAATATTTTTGTGGTGCTAAAGATTGATCCTAGGGCTTTGTGCAAGGTAGGCAAGCACCCTGCCATTGAGCTACATCCCCCCCCCCCGCCCTTCTTGAATTGTCTATTCTTTAGACCTGCTATTCCTCTACAAAACCAACTAAGTCTAGTGTTTGGTTGATAACTTTCTAATTTTTTGACTTAGATTTTCTATAACTTGTGTGTAAGTTTGGGGTAAATGATATTTTCTTTGAAAATCATTCCTGATGTCCTGTTTTCACATGTACTTGCTGGCCTTGGTCAGGCATCCTGGTTTGTGGTGGACCTTCCTACTTGCCAAATGAAGGAGGATTTACTCGGGCAGTGGAGGGATTTAGCTTTTTTCCTTTTGGGGAGGCAGTGATTTGGCTATGTATGTTGTATCCATGTCTGCTTTGGGAAACTGGACTTTCCCCATACTCTATTCTACTTTTCTTTTAGGCCTTGTACCCAAATCAGGGAGCCAGGACAGACAGGGGAATTCCTTTCTTTGGAGTTCAATTTTCAGAGCTGGCTGGACGTCAGTCTTTGCTGTCTCTCTCTGCGTTGTCCATGTCCTGAGAGGGCACACAGCCTGGCCTGGCTGTTCTGAATCAGTACCATTACTGACCAGCCATGTTCTTGTTCAGGGCCCATGCCTGCTCTTTGTGGGTGCCCCATCTGGCGTAGCATTCCTTTGGCTCTCCCTTGCAAAGATTTGCTCCTGCCACTGGGGTTTGGGGCTTCAGCTATTCCTGTGCAGTATTTTCCACTGGTGTGTTTCTAGTTCCTTTCAATTTTTGAGAATTTCCTCAGTTTCTGGGTCATTCTTTGTTACTTCTGTTACCATAGACATGCCTTCCTCCTGGAGAAATATTCCTTTTCCTGTTGTCTTCAGGACAACAGGGAATAATAATTATTGCTAATGCTTGTAATATGCTGCTTGCCCTTCTAAGCCTTAGCAGTATTAGTCTTCCAAATGTTTTATATTTATTAATTTAATTTAATTTGCACAAAACCCTGTGAGGAAGAAATTATTATTATCTCTGTTTTACATATGATGAACTATTGGGGAAAGAAATCAACACACTCACAGCTGAAGGAAGCTGCACTATGAACTTGGGCATTTGAGCTCCAAAATTCCCTGCATGCAACCACCATGCCTGCACCACGTCTCACTAGCAAATAAGCCATAAATGGTAATTTACTTTACTAAAACTCATGGGATCTGGTTACATATCCTGCAAAATGGGATTAGTAATATCTACCATCCTAGTTCTGTTGTGGGAATTAACATCTTGCAACAGAGCTTTGCCCATATAGCACTTCCCTTAAATTTTAGGCACTTATACTTTGGCTTTGCTTTAGTTTCAGAGTCACACTAGACATGGAGAAATTCCTAGGCATCTGAGAATGGCAGATTTCTTCTCATTGCAATGTTAATATCCAATCAATATCGAAGAGCATTATCACATTAACATTGTGTACAACAAATGCAATTTGTCACTGAGTTCAAACCATCCTCAACTGATATAATTCTCATTCCAACGATAATGTGATTACATATTTTCCTATTTAATTTCAATACTTTACATTTCTGTATGATCATTACTTTTTTGTATTCAGGGATTTTTTCCCCCACCAAAAGCCAGTGTGGTACTTTTCTTCAAGGTAAAGTGTGGCTCACTTTATCAAACTTGTAATTTGGCAGTGAGACGAGCACTGAGATCTCATCTGTGATTGTCAATGTTGTTCCATTTCACTTCCCTAGAATGGAAAAAATTACACACGCTTTGTATCCAGTCTGCTTTAATTTACGATCTAGGGCAAACACTGATGCGTCTTGGAAGAAGCGCCATCTGGTTTAAATTGCAGTAATTCAGCAGATACTGTCCCCTCTTTCTCCTTGCCTATGCTAATAGGTGGGTACCACCCTCCAATTAAGGTTCTACATGATTTCTGGGAGAATGAAACAGAGGGTAATAGTTAAATTCCGTTTTTCCACAACCCAGGATATTTTTGGGGATTGTTTTTCTATTTTAACGTGTTTTTGTTATTGTTTTGTTTTGTTAGTTTTGTTTGTTTGTGTGTACTGGGGATTGAAAGCCCAGAGTCACTATAATCACTTAGCTACATCTCCAGCCCCTTGTTATAGTTTTTATTTAGAGACATGGTCTGCAGAGGAGTTGCGTTAGAACATCCCTAAAATGGCTGATTCTTGGCCGGCCTTTGAACTTGCAATCCTCCAGTCTTAAGTCCACCTGAGTTTGCTTGGATTACAGGCATGCATCACTTCACCTGGCTGGGGATGTGTTTCTATATAGATTCCTACAAACACTACCTTGCACACAGAACCACCCCGGAGTTTTAAAAAAATCTTGATGTTCAAAGCGCTGGATCAGTTCAATTAGAATCTCAAGGGTTTGGGCTACAGGCATTAGATTGTCTCTGTAGCCCTCAGCATTATTTTAATGTGCAGTGAAGATTGAGAATCACTACTCTAACTCCTTTATGTCCTGTAAAATTTTAGTATGACATTTAAGATGCTACAGGAAAATATTAGCACCCTGACTCACTAGGTGGGGAAAAATCAATTTGTAAATCTGCAAAATATTGCTCAATACCCACCTTATAAAGAGCTAAGAGATAGGAAATTAAGTTCTCTTCATGATGCCTGCTAGTTGGAGGGCAATCTGGGCAGCTTTAAAACTCTTTTTTGGTTTTTTTAAATAAGGTCATTCAGAGTTCAAATGAATTAGCAGCAATCATGGGAAAAATAATATTTTCTTTAGCACAGCTCGTTTTTCCTGATCTTCTTGACACTTGCTCACTTTATATTATTTCAGCTGCTTTGAACTATATCTCCTTGTTTGCTTTATCTTAGTCTCTGGTCCATTTTTTTTTCTTTCAACCAGGGGAGTGGGGGCCTGTTTGTAAAGTGGCCCTGAATGTTTATTAATCTCTATAACCTGCCCTGGAGATGTCCTTATAGGCTCATTTGCCTAGCAACCCGGGCATCAGGTGGTGCACGCCTGTAATCCCAGCACTTGGGAGGCTGATGTAGGAGGATTGCAAGTTCAAAGCCAGCCTCAGCAATGGCAGGCACTTAGCAACCATCAGTGAGACCCTGTCTCTAATAAAATACAAAAAAGGGCTGAGGAATTGTGGCCCCAGTAATTTGAGTGCCCTTGAGTTCAATTCCCAGTACCAAAAAACAAAAAAACAAAACAAAACAAAAAACAAAGTCTAGCAGGATTTTCCTAGTCTTGAGATTAATTTTGTGTAGGCCTTGTGTATTATTTAGGATGAGAGCTCAGACCCATCAAGGAAAACAATTATTGTGGTGCATGTGACTGCTACAATTTTTGGGTATATCACATATTTAGAGGTGAATCATATTTCTATTTTCAAATGTAGTTGATTTGTTTTCTAAATATTTTCTCAAACTCATTCCTTTTAGCTCATCTCTGAAATAGCCCTTTGATCTTGAATCTAGATTATTACTAATTATTATGGTATTTAACTGGTCAATGGTTAAATTTAGTCAACTACACTGTTGGTAGGAAGTTTTGTACTCAGATTTCTTCTGTCTACATCTCTACCCTCATGTTCTTCCCACTTCTCCCTCATAAGAAATTTACCTCACGTGGCCTTTCCTTTGTTCTTTCTGTATTCAGTGCCCTTTCCTGGCAACTCCTAAAGACTCAACTAAACATTAGTACCATTTATTTTCTGACACCCTCAGTGGAACAGTCACTTCTTTGGGTTTCTAAAATCACACTGTGACCAGATTTGGGACAATTGCACTCACCACATTGCTTTATACTTCTTTCTTTTATTTCTTATGGGATCTGACTTTACTCTCTGAGTGAATTGACTCCTAGATTACGTTCCTCATTCATATTTGTTTCCACAGTGCCTGAAGGAACTCAAAAAACTTTTGCTAAGTTAATGAACTAAAACTGTGAAATTTTTTTAAAATTGCATGTATCCATGGATGTGGTGTCTCTTGTTTGATGTCCTCAGAAGCCATTTTTCTTGGCTCTTAATCAGAAGATTATGAGCCTCTACCTGTAACTAGTATCATGTAATTGGAGTCATAGCTATCAGCAGACATTAAAGTTGACTGCTCAGCGCTCGTAAACTCTTGAAGGCAGGGCCCATATCTCTCATGATCACTGTATTTCCACCCCTTAGCTCATTGTCTGGTCCAAGAGGGTATTCAGTAGATATATAGAAGTAATAGATTTCATCTCAAATTACAAACCATAGTTATACATCAGGGGAGGCCAATAAAGTACTGACTTTAGGTTGGGGTCCTCAGAAGCAAAGCCACAGAGAAGGATTCATGTAAAAGTGATTTAAGTAGGAACTATTTCTAGAAATGGACACTAAAGGCAACACTACAAGAAAGGGAGGGGATCAAGCAAGTAAATGCTATTGATGTACCATAGGGGAACATTCTGGAAAACAGTAGAGAATTGTCGACAACAATTCAGAATTGAACAAAACTTCAGAATTGCCAAATCAGTGACAAAGGTAGCTGGAATGTCCTTTCTACCAGTCAAGCTTTAGGTTAGGGACTAGTGGATGGAGTTATAAATTCTCAGGCACTCTGGCTTTCCATGCACATAGGCAAAGCAGGGTTTGACATATGAGAGCAGTCAACCCACAAGGATTCACAAGTGATGGGTGGTTGAGAGGGAAATCACACCCACCAGGTGCAGTGTGATTAAAAATGGTACTAGGCATAGTACTGTCAACACATGCTGCAATGATTATTGTCTAAATCTAGACATGGAATTTTCTTTCAGGACTCTGGGTCATTTAGAGCATCCAGGGATCACTCATAGACCACTACTGCAAAATCAAATGTACCCTGACCTCAACGTGCAGCAGGAAAGTACAAGGGATAGGGCCAAAGTTCTGTCTAGGCATTTTGAATATGAGGAATGTGATATATTTCCCCTCAATTATGAAATCAGCCGCCTTTTGAGTTGGGGTAACAGGATCATGACAGTGCTTAAGGTTGACTAAACTGCTTTTTAAATGTACAATTTAATTTTGTTAAAGTACACTATACATATAAAATACAAATCATAAATACACAGGTTGGTAAAACTTCACATAATAATTACATCTGTTTAAACAGAAGCCAGAATGTAAAAAAAAAAAAAAAAAAAATTATAATCACTTTGAGTTCCCGCACCCTACCATCACACTTTCAGGATAAAGCCTCCAAGCAGTAACCAGAATTTGTTAAAAAAAAACATTTATTTTTTTAGTTGTACGGTGGACAACAATACCTGCACTTTATTTTTATGTGGTGCTGAGGATCAAACCCAGAGCCTCACACATGCTGGATGAGCATTATTCCTCAGAGCCACAACCCCAGCCCCAGAATTTTTGATATAAAATTGCTGTTGTTTATATTTTACTTTGTCTATTTTCAACTTTGTAAAAATGTAACCTATATTATGTATACTCATCATATATCCATAATTTTCTCCATTATTTATCACTCAAAGTTATATTAATGAATTTAAAAAAATATATTTTTAGTTGCTCAATGGACCATATTATTATTTTTATTTATTTATTATACAGTGCTGAGAATCAAACCAGTGCCTCACACATGCTAACGCAAGTGCTCCACCACTGAGCCACAACCCAAGCCCTAAATTAATGAATTTCATCCTCTTTTATCTAGGCTGAATGTGCATATAAGTTTCTATGTCATATGAATATGATGTAGTTGATTTATCTATTCTTCTGTTTGCAGACATTTGTGAATGGTATTGTTTTTATCAATTTTGTATATCATGAATATTTGTTGCCATGGTAATCTTTCATGCAATGTCATTTCTTGAGCATACGTATGCATTTCTGTTATGCAGTTTTTATTTAAAACTTAAGTTTTAAGGAAAAGGATTCACTTGCTCTCCTACAGGTAAAAAACACTAACTTAGACCAAGGAGAGCTTGTGACATAAAAAAATCTCTGTTAGGAAGCCTTTGGATGTAATGGAAATCTCAACCATAACTGAAGCAAATTTAACTTCCTAGGGTATATAGATCTTCATGGTAAAAAAATGAAGATTCTGATCTAGTGGTTCTGAGATGGAACACATGATTGTATATGAACCATACTGGAGTGTCAAGGTCCTGAGCATATTTTAAAAAGTGAAAACACACAAAAAAACAGGCACAAGGGCTGGGGTTGTGGCTCAGTGCTAGAGCGCTTACCTAACATGTGATGAGGCCTGGGGTTTGATTCCTCAGCACCACATAAAAATAAATCAATAAAATAAAGGTATTGTGTCCAAGTACAACTAAAAAATAAATATTTCTTTGAAAAAGTAAGGGGGCCATGATTGTAGCTCAGTGGCTAGAGTATTTGCCTAGCTCGTGTGAGATTGGTTTGTTCCTCTGGCACCACATAAAAAATAAACAAATAAAAAAAAGCAAGGAATGCAAAGGAGACTGGTACCAGACGTCCTTCTTTTAACTTTATTCAATGTGCCAGGGAGAGCTTGATATTCCTGTTTCCATGAAGGAGGATCTTTATGAGAGGATGTTTCTCAGGGAACCATTAATATGTGAAGTTAAAAGCCATTTAGTGGACCATTCTGCTAAGCTGTCCTCTGCCAGAATGGTTAAACTGAGTTATTAAGGTTATAATTTAGCAATTGTGTTTTTGTAGTCTCCATGTTACCCATTTGCAAGTGCCTTAGAAATGGGAATGATGCAAAAGAAACATTGGGGCTTGCCTTTTTTCAACATGGTAAAGGATTGTGCAGATGAAGTCCTCATGTAGTTTGGACTGCAAGCTATTTTCATATGAGCTATTTTGCTTCCTGACTTTGATATAGAGAATAAATTCTATATCATGACTGTGATCTTTGAAGGCTGTGTCTGCATTAATAGATGGTCATTATTCTTGAGATATTAAGACTATGAAGAAGCCCTGATTAAAGAGTTGGCTGAGACCGCGTTTGTTTATATTGGAAATACCTCGGGCATTGCTGCCTTCCGGGATAAACGCTCGCAGAATGTTTGGGCCTGGGATCTTGCGGGACTTGGCGCGAGATCTGAGGGGACTTGGCCCCAGAGGAAAAAAGCCGGCCAGCGCCATTCTTGCTTGAGTGCGCGTGATGACCGTGGCCCAGCAGAGAAAGTGCAGAGTAAACAGCTGTTGTGTGTGTGTGTGGTGGGGGTGATTGTAAGACTGTGAGTTACACTAAAGCCAGAGAGAGAGAAATAAAATAACCTTTTCTTTTCTATCCTGTCTCTGAGTTCTTCTCCCCACAGGCCCGCTGTTCTGAAACGGCAGATTGCCCGCCGGCAGTTACAAGTGGTGGCCCGGACCGGGGAATCGATTGGTGCAGAGATTAGCTGCAAGCGCGCAGAGACATCAGGCACCCGAGCCTGAGAGGCCGTCCCCGGCCCAACAGGGCGCAGTGCAAGAGTCTGGCTTGAGTGCTCCTGTGAGGAGGAGGAGTTCGGCCGGCAGGTAAGAACTTGACCTGAAAAAATGGGAGCAAAAGTAACCAAAAGTTGGATTATAAAAGCCATGGATAGGTTTTTTTTGATATTGCAGACTCACTGGATAGTGATCAAGAAAGCATAGCCTCTGAGTCAGTTAATAACAGTGAGAAGAGTAGTGGTGTAAATTCAAAAACAAGAGCTGCAGAAGGCCATCAGAAAACTTATTAAAATTAGCCGAAGAATATGTACTCATCCTTAGAAGCTGAAATTCAGTTATACCAGTAAAGGTTATAATAGTGAAGGGGAATCTAGTGATTCTCGCGGAGCACAGTCTCCAATAAAACCAACAAAAAGAAATTTAAAAAGAGAAAAAAACCGTCAAAGAGAGGAACTACCTGTGTCCTCTACTCCCCCATGGGTGGAATCCATTACAGAAAATATGAAGAGGCGTTTGAAAACCCTTGAAATAGAAATAAAAGGTCTTTCTGAGCACTTACATTGCTCTCGAAGGTAACTCACAGATAAATTGGGGGAACTGCCAGTAATTGAAATTGATGGACAGAGGGCCCACTTCTCAATAGGATTTTCAAAACAATAAAAAATCTCAAAGAGGCAGTAATGACATATGGACCACAAGCTCCTTTCACACCTGACCATGCTAGAGGGCCTTAATACCTTTAATTTAACCCCCCTCAGACTGGTAAAAGTCTATGCAAAGCCTGTATTAAGTGGGGGACAATACTTTGGTTTGGCGATCACAATTCCAAGAATTGTGTATAGAAAAACAGCAAAAAAGAAACGCAGCTGCATGGGTTTGGCGATTCAGAATGTAGAAATGTTCACAGGAGAGGGGATCAAATTTTGCAGACCTCACAGGCTCAAAAATATTATATGCCAGGCGTATATGCTACAGATCTTTTTATGCAGCTGCATTACAGAGCATGGCAAACTTTACAAGGCCCTGGCGATCTGCAAGGTAGCTTCGTCCAAAGTAATTCAAGGACTAATGAACCATATGCTGAATTTGCTGATCGACTTTTTGAGTACTGCAGGAAGATTATTTGGAGATGTAGACCAAGCTATGCCATTAGTTTTGTTCAATTAGCATACGAAAATGCTAATAAATATATGCCAAGAAGCCATCAGGCCATGGAAAAATAAAAAAGATCTTTCATATAGATACAACTATGTAAAGATATAAAATGATGCCTTTGTTTTACAGGGAAATATGATTGCAGTCATCTATGAGAGATGTTGCCCCTCAAAATTTCACAAGGATCAACCTATGACATTATAATCAATCAGGATATTCCAGGCAAAATTATAATAATCAGGCTCATTCTAGAAAAATCTAATCCCCAAAGAAAATAAGACCAATGTCTCATATCGTGCCCCAGGCTGCTGCCCCAGGTGTTAAAAAGGGAAATCATTGGGCCAATAAATGCTATTCAAAATTTGATATCCATGGAAATCTTTTGTCCCAGAAATTCAAAAAACGGGTGCAACCGGGGCCCACAAATTGTAACGAGGCATTGGAGGAGGAATATCCTCAGGCATCCACTCAGATGCTTCCCCGACACAATCCCTAATTATATCCATCCACCTTTGTTATTTTTTCACATCCTTCGGGCCAGAAGAACAGGAGGAAATGCAGGATTAGACCTCTGTTCCAACCGCCCGAAAAGTGTTAACACCTGAAATGGGGGTTCAACTGATTCCCACAGGAGTCAGGGGACCAACTTCCCTCAGGAACAATAGGACTTATTCTCGGGCGAAATCCTGAAAGCTTATTAGGTTTACAAGTGACCCCAGGTGTAAATAAACTCAGATTACAAAGTGGGAAATAAAAATAATGCTTAGCTCACACCCCAAAGTATAACTTCTGTTAATCAAGGAGATAGAATTGCTCAGCTGCTTCTCCTTCCAAATTTACAAATAATTCATTTAAAATGAGTATGCCTCAAAAAGGAACAATAGAGGATTTTGTTCCACTGATTTGAGACCCATGGCTTGCTGGTTTGAGACTGTACAAGGAGGCCTATGTGTAAAATAAGAATCCAAGGAATAGAAATGGAGGGACTTATAGATACTGGAGCTGATCCTTCCATCATTAATTTACATCAATGGCCCAAGTACTGGCCTCTGCAAAAAAGCTTCATAACCATTTAAGAGGCTTGGATATAATAACCTCCCAGAAAAAAGTGCAGTAATTTTAAAATGGGAGGATGATGAAGGACATAAAGGTAACATTTCAGCCTTATGTTTTACCTAACCTACTGGTTACCTTATGGGGAAGAGATATTTTTACAACAAATGAGAGTACACCTTGCAACCAAAGTGCCTGCAGTGTTATGGTTAAATGTGAAAATCTACATGGTAATCTTAACCCTAAAACAAATCATTATCAAAAAGTACAGGGTAAGCTTAACCCTAAAAGAAATCATTATCATAAAGGAAAAAGACATTTTTCTTCAGGGCCACTGAGAAAATAATTTTGAAATACCATGGGCTTTCAGATAAGCCAGTGTGGGTCCCTCAGTGGCCCCTATCTAAAGAGAAATTACAAGTGGCCCACCTACTAGTTCAGGAACAATTAGAAGCAGGACATATAGAACCTTCCACCTCTCCCTGGAATTCCCCCATATTTGTGATCAAGAAAAAATCAGGAAAATGGCAATTGTTACATGATCTTAGACAAATTAATAAAACTATGCAAATCATGGGGCCCTACTCAACCTGGACTTCCTAGTCCTATAGCTATTCCACAAAAATTTCCATCTTATTACTCTTGATATAAAGGATTGCTTCTTTTCTATTCCCCTACATCCTCTGGATGCCCCCAGGTTTGCTTTTCAATTCCTTCTATTTAACAATAATGGCCCTGATCAGAGATTATCAATGGAAGGTTTTGCCGCAGGGAATGGCTAAGAGCCCCACCATATGCCATAAATATATGTGGACAAGGCTATCCAACCCATTAAAAATAAATACCCAAACCTCATGTGTCTACATTACATGGATGATATTTTACTGGCCCACCCTAATCAAAAAAATCTTATTTAATATGTTCAGTGATGTGGTAGAAAATTTTAAAAAATATGGATTATATATACAGAAGAAAAAGTTCAAACCAGATCTCCCATATTATATTTAGGATTTAAAATTATGGATACCTTTGTTAGACCCCCCCAAAATTTTAATAAATAAAGAACATTTGAACCACCCTCAATGATTTCCAAAAACTACTGGGAGACATTAATTGGCTTCACCTACATTAAACCTCACTACTGGCCAACTGAAACCTTTATTTGATATTCTTCGAGGGGACCCTGATCCATCCTCACCGCGAACATTGACTCCTGATGCTAGGAAAGCTTTAAAGTTAGTAGAAAAAGCCATCCAAAGGAGCTCATTTGTGACAGATTTGATTTAACTCAACCGCTGTTAGTTGATTATTATTTCTTCACAATATACACCAAACAGGAGTATTTTGGCAACAAGGGCCTTTATTATGGATACATTTGCCCGTCTCTCCTAAGAGTTTATAATTGAGTCTTATACCTCCATGGTGGCTTAAACTTATTCTTCAAGGACTTAAGACTTCTACTAAAATATTTTGGCATTCACCCTGCTACTATTATTACTCCTTATTCATCGTATTACAGATTGAAATTTTTATGCTCCAATGATAATGATTGGGCAATTAGCTAGATGCTCTACTTCTGCAAATTTTTGATAATCATCTTCCTAAGTATCTCCTATATTATCTTTTGTATTAATCATCCTATTATAATTTCCACAGTGTAATAAAAAATCCAACCTATTCCTAAGGCATTTAATGTATTTACAGATGGGTCCTAAAATGGTAACTGCTGCAGTTGGTCACTACAAAAGAGAGTATGACTTACATAATGCACACAAATCAGCTCAACTAGTGGAATTGGAAGCTGTGTAAGTGCTCTGGAAAATTTTAGAGACCAGCCCATAAAACATTTTTTCGGATAGCCACTATATTGTACATGCTGTCCCAAAATTAGAGCTTAGCAGGACCAATAGCACCTCATACTCCAGCCTTTAAATTGTTTTATCAAATACAAAAACTTTTGTGGGCAAGAAAAGAACCTCTATTTTGTAGGCCATAATAGAACACATACTAACTTTGCCTGGTCCCCTCCATGAAGGTAATCAAAAGGCAGATGACCTTACAAAAACAATATTGATACTTTCAGTGCTACCAACAAGCTACTTTATTTCACTCCCAGTTTCACGTCAACAGCACCATCTTGCAACGTAGGTTTTAAAATCACAAAGGAGCAAGTCAGAACAATTGTAAAAGATTGTAAATCTTGTATGACACATTTGCCCAATCCTCATTTTGGTGTTAACCCTAGAGGATTAATGCCCAATCATTTTGTGGCAGATGGATGTTACTCATGAACCAAGTTTTTTTGGAAAATTGTGATTTTTCATGTGACCATAGATACATGTTCAGGCATAATTTTGCTTCCTTACATTCAGGAGAAAAAGTTCAAAGATGTTACATCTCATTGTTTGCAAGCTTTTGCTGCATTGGGCATCCCCAAAATGCTTTAAAACAGATAATGGCTCTGCATACACGTCCTCATCTTTCAAACAGATTTTGCGCAAAATTCAACATATCCCATAAAACAGGCATCCCATACAATCCCTCAGGGTCAGGGCATTATTGAAAGAGCAAAACCGCACACTAAAAGTTATGTTATTAAAACAGAAAGAAGGAAACTGGAAAAATCCTAAGGACAGATTTGGCAGTTTTGCCCTGTTTACTTTAAATTTTTTAACTTTAGACTCTGATGGTTATTCTGCTGGAGACAGACATTGGAAACCAACATCAACTACATAAAACCTTTGGTTTACTGGAAAGATGTTCTTTCAGGTTCATGGGAAGGGTCCAGATCCAGTATTAATTTGGGGGAGAGGATCTGTTTGTGTTTTTCCAAAACACGAATTTTCTCCAATATGTATACCATCTAGATTAATAAAACAGGTACAAAATCAAAAGGACAAAATTGAAGTTGTTAAACAATCAAGATTAATAAAAAAGGCACAAAATCAAGAGGAGCAAGATGAAGACATGGAATGATTCCCTTATAGGGTCTTTCAAAATATTTCACAACTTAAGTTTCATTCCTCCCGGCTGGGACAAAGAGATCTCTCTTTAGTGTGCACACAATTGTATTTTTTTCTCTTTTTAAATATATGTCTTTATGTCTGTACATTTGTCAAAATTTCATGTAATTGTGATGTCACAAATATATCTTTGTAAACTTGTGTCTCTGTCCAGCATGACGTCTCAGATAACGAAGCGCTTATAAAATATATATATATATGGATCCAAATAACTTTAATTCATTTAAGTTTAAGAGTATTTAATTTAGGTAAATAATTTAATAAGTAAAGGTACCTTCAATTTTGATTTATAAGTGTCCCAGAGATTTCTTTTTACCAAAAAATAAGACTAATGCTATGTAGCCTGATGTTTTGGTGTTTTGACATACAGGTGTTTTATTTGTAATTAATTTTATTTGTTTTATAATTGATCAATTTGAGTTCTTTCAACAGATAATCTCATACAAGGTTACAGAGACTCGATGGTTCCAGCTAACAAATTATTTTCCCAAAGTGCCTTTAACTTTTCTTTACTCTATCTTTAATACAGTAAATACCCTCAATCTTTCCTTATTTTGTTCTAAAGATAATATTTTGCCAGCTTATGCCTGCGTGAGCTCAAACAACAATGTGTGTGAACACAAATCAACTTTAATTTTCTAATTTAAAATAGTTCTGTTTTTTTTAGCTTGATAACTCGCCTCTTGACTCAGGTGCAAAAATAACACTGCCTTTCCTTCAATAATAAAAGCTTAAGTTTCTAGGTAGCGGGCCCTGAAGATTTGCTGACAGTATTGTCCTAGACATGAAAAACACGGCTACTGCTACAACTACAGAGATCCAGTCACTCCCAAACATCCCTGCTGCTCAGACATCGGACAACTTCACCCAACAGTGTGGCCTCTCCTCTACATCCATGGGGCCTCCTGGATCAATGTGTTGTGACGAGTGGACATTTTGGTCTTTTCATTTGTTTGTGACTTTGCGGGACAATGCCTTGCTGATATTTGCCTACAAGACTCAATGCGTTGCTTGATGGAACTCAGGACAGCTGATTTGTTTAAAAAATTTAATATAGGGGCTGGGATGTGGCTCAGTGGTAGGGCGCTCGCCTAGCACGTGCACGACCCGGGTTCAATCCTCAGCACCACATAAAAATAACATGCATTGTGTACAACTAAGGCAAATAAATAAATATTAAAAAAAGGAATCATGGGAAATTAAAAAAAATTAAATATACTATACAATTTAGCTCATCAACAAAAGGCTTGTTGCCTTAACAACATCCCCTCTTTTAAAACAAAAAAGGGGGAAATGCAGAAGCCCTGATTAAAGAGTTGTCTGAGACCACGTTTGTTTACATTGGAAATACCTCGGGCATTGCTGCCTTCAGGGATATCGCTCACAGAACTTGGCCTGGGATCTCGCGGGACTTGGCGCGAGATCTAAGGGGACTTGGCCCAGAGGAAAAAAGCCGGCCAGCGCCATTCTTGCTTGAGCGCAGTGAGACTGTGCCCGGGCAGAGAACGTGCAGAGTAAACGCCCTTGTGTGTGTGTGTGTGTGTGTGTGTGTGGGGGGGGGGTGATTGTAAGACCGTGAGTTACTAAAGCCAGAGAGAGAGAAATAAAATAATCTTTTCTTTTCTATCCTGTCTCTGAGTCTTCTCCCACAGGCCCGCTGTTTCTAAACGGCAGATTGCCCGCCGGCAGTTACAAGACTAAAGGAAGGAAAGTTGACCATATGCCACATATTATTCCTAGTTCCTCTAAATTATCCCTCTCTTAAGCCCTCTTGCTTGTTTATGTCTCTTTTCCATCAACATTGATTACTGTGGGTTGAGCCATATCCATTATACATGGAGAAAACAGAGATGACTCTTTTTTCCCAGAGCTCTACTCAGAAATAATGATTTATGTAGAGAACGGAAAGGCATTGAGGCTATCTGAAGTGAGAAGAGATAAAGGAGACAGCCATGACTCATGGATTTGGGAAGATGAGCCTAATTATTTGGACTGGGAGTTTTTCTGTATTGTCTGGGTCGAATGACCTCACCACAATGCCTATCTAAGATTGGGAATTATATTTCCCAGAATCTTCTTTCCTATGTGACTCCAAGTTAGAGTTTGTCAGTGGAAAGTATTTCTTGTGAAATTTGGAAGATAGAAATAAAATAGAAACCATAATTCTTGGGATATTTAGATACAGTAGTTTTGTGAAATAAAGTGGGTTTTATTCAGTCAACACCTTCATAGATCTCTCCATAAGCTTCCATTTCAGTGGACAGAGGAAATCAGTGGCTTGGATTCCCTCGTATTCTGCTTCTCTGGCCACTACACTGCTGTTTTTTTTTTTTTTTTTTTTTTTTTTTTTTTTTTTTGTTGTTGTTGTTGTTGTTGTTGTTGTTGTTGTTGTTTTGGTATCAGGGATTGAACTCAGGGGCACTGGACCACTGGGCCACATCCCCAGCCCTTTATTGTATTTTATTAGAGACAGGGTCTCACTGAGTTGCTAAGTGCCTCGCCATTGCTGAGGCTGGCTTTGAACTCATGATCCTCCTGCCTCAGCCTCTCAAGTGCTGGGATTACAGGTGTGAGCCACTGCACCAGGCCACTTCAATGCTTCTGATGAAGTTCTGAAACTTTCTATCCTCTGGCTACAGTTAGTCCTTCCCATATCTTCCCCCCCTAACTCCTCCCACATTTACCCAAGTCCTCATTTCTATGTTAAATTTCTTATTATTATAAATGAGGTGCCTCTGTTTTCTTAACTAAATCCAGATGGGCACAAAGGTTCTTCAATTTACTGGACTGTTAGTGGTCTGTAAAGCTATGTAATCTTTTGATGTATATGTGAATCACAAACCTCCCTCATCCCCAATTTTGTCACTTCACTCTGCTGTTGGGAACTGAAGTGACACAGATTAGGATCCTGAAGAAGCAGACCCTGAGATGGAGCTAGTGAGCAGGACATTTATTAAGCAGTGACTAGAAGATCAACACCTGTTAAAGAGAGAGAAAGGCAGCAAAAGTAGGTAAAGAGAGGGCAAGTATAGTTCACGCCCAAGAGCAGTTGTAGCCAATTCCATAGGCAGGACTAGAGGATATGGCATCCTTCATAGTTGGCCTAGTTTGATCAGAGAGCCAGGCCTTAGTATTCTGGCACTGCTTGGCCATTGAATACAGGACATGGCAGGAAGGAGCATGAACTCAGGAAAAGAGGCTCTCTTCATGTGAAGCAGGCCCTAATGTTGTTGCCAACCAAAGGAGGGTATTTCCTTGAAGGAGGACCTGGGTGATACATCACAGAGTTCACACTAAGAAGTACTTGCAGCTGTGTCCCAAATCATTGTTAAGAGCTGGAGTTGGGAGTGAGGAAAGGAGCATGAGATTTGTGGTAGATGGGGAAATAGGTTTTAAGGTTTGACATTTCCCAAAACAAATAGTCCTGTCTTGTCTAATTAAATCATGAGGTCAAAGAGATTTGTTCACATCACAGAAAGACAGGAGATGAGTCTTGGGAACTCAGTCTGGATTTAGATGTTAGCTGTCTGTGGTCAACTTGTTTCTGGAGACAATGGAGAAGAAGCTAAATCTTTCTGGAGGCCATCCCAGACTATCAGCCCAAACCTTGTTAATCCCAACCTGTTATATCACTTTCCTATTTCCCATTTCTCTACCAGGGAGTACAGTAGGCAAAGGACCAAATTTCTTCCAAATTCAATGTGTTTCTTGATCATCCAGGTCAGCTACCATCTCTCTGACCCTGTGTTTTCCCAGTGGAGACCAACCTAGGGTGTGGCTCTGGTGGGCACTTCTTAGTTATGGACAGGCACAAACTTTCCTTCACTTTAACAAAAGGTGCCCTTATTTTTTAATTAAGCACCTTTTTCCTTCATGCAATTCAAGAGTCTCACCCCCGTGTGCGCTCTGAGTGCTTTCTACTTTGTTTATCTCACTCATTTCCTTAAACACATAGATTATGTGATGTAATAGAAAGAAAATGAGCTTTGGATTTCAGACTGATGTGGAAAATCCCAGGGGTTTCACTTTCTACTGATATAAAGTTGGGCATTTTTCCTAACCTCTCAGTTTACTTATTTATAGAATAGGGAGGGATGTTACATACATGAAATACAACGAAACAGGTTAATGTCCATTCCCTTTTTTAATCTAGAGTTTTATAAACTAGTCCTAGACTTGAACTAGGTAAAGAGGGCTCCTCCTTCTTTTGAGAGTTATTGGCTCTGCTGCTTTTGTATTGCTTATTTTTCTTCTCCCAATGGCCATTGGCAGAATTCAGCTCTTCCTCCCCACTGGAACTCCTATCACCAGTTCTCTGACATTAATCCTAGCTGCATCACTGAGCTGGCTTTCTTTCCCCCATCCAGTGCTACTAACAGGATTACTTTAGGCATTTCTTGATGTTGATGTGATCAGTACCTCTAGACACAAGCAGCAATAACCCTCCAAATGAGACAGGCACTACTCAAGTAGCAATTCAAGTCTTGTGGAAGGAGAGAAAACATGTTTGTACTCCATTTCTAGATAGGCCATGATGGTGCTAATTGGCCCTCCTGAATGTTCTGGCTAGCTAATGTTCTTTAGAGTTTCTGCAGAATTACAGTCAAATTTAATTTCCCCTCTGATCGGTTTACAGATCTTTATAAATGCAGTCTGGACAGATCGATGTTAATAGCCGCTGGTGTTTTGAAGCTAGACAAGTGGGAAAAACAAACTGGAGCTTTACTTTTTGTGGGCATGGTTTAAATTTCCTGAGCGAAACCTTTCAGAGGCTGCTTAAAGCTGCAACTGAACCTCACTCTTTGCCACTTATACTAGTCAGAAGTCTCCAGAGAAACAGAATCAACAGGTGACTGAGATGCCTCAAGATAGGTGGTCAGCAAACTGAATTCCAAGAGTGCCAATGGTGTAAGTCCCAGTCTAATAAAAGATGGCAGCTGACTTTTCAGTTTGACTCCAAAGGCAGGGAAAGAACCAATATAGCTCAAGTAGTTTAGGCCCAGGAGGAGTTCCCTGTTTTGCCACTTTTTTGTTTCTATCCAGGTCTTCACTTAATTGAATAAGGCTCACCCACATTAGGGAGAACAATCTGCTTAAAAGAAGTTTACTGATTCAGACATTAATCTCATCCATTATGTCATCACAGACATACCCAGAGCAATATTTGACCAAATGTCTTGAGCACTCTGTGGCCTAGTTTATTTGAAACAAAATAAACCATCACAACTGTCATACCCTCACCCTAGTAGAGACAATTGCTTATGGAAACTTTGGTCCCATGAGAGAAAGCCATTCCCTTGAGTGCTGGGTGGTTTAAAAGTAAGCCTACATTTCAAATGTCCTTTTCTAATTAGAACTGAACCTGCAACATCATTTTTTAGCACAGATGACTACTGCTTGCCAATAGGTAGGCAGCTTTGATGTTTCCCCCAATGTTGTTTTCCTGTTTGCTTGTCTACTGTGGAGACTGAATATTGGAGGTGATGAAAAGTCAGTTAATTCATTCTCAACAGAAATATAACCATCAATGAATGCTTCCTCTGAGATCATCTCTATTTGAGTAGCTTCAGTAAGAATTGGGAGACATGATAGATTACATTGATGGTCCCATTCTTCACTCCACTGTGCACCCACGTCCCTTGCTCTGCACCCTTTACTATTCCTCCTATTAAAGAGACAAAGTCTATTTCCCTACCCTTTAAATCTCAGTTTACCAATGTAAGTTGCTTGGCCAATGGAATGATGTTGTAATGCCAATGCACTAGTTCTGAGTTTGGGCTTCTGAGGCTTTGTGTTTTGTGATTCTGCTAGCTCTCTTGCACCTCTGCCACCTACTGTCAGAAAGACAATAATCCAGGCCATATATAGTACTGGTCCCAAGGAGTAAATAAGAAGCCATGTGGAGAGGGATGCCCCCTAAGCTCCTTAGCCTAGTGAATCGTAGTGTTTCCAGGTTGGCCAACCGCCATATCATCAAACATCCAACCTTCAAGACACATCAGCAAGCCCAGCAGTGGTCATATGGGACCCTTGGCCTACCTATTATCATGAGCTATAAAATGTTATTTTAAGAAAGATATGGGGTAGTATGTCATTTGCATAGATAACTGATAGAGAGAGTGCTATATTAAACTCTAGTTCAGGAGTAGGGATTTTGAGTCAGTGTGTAATGGGCTTCCATTACACATTTTTTTCTTTCCATCTTGCTTTCTCATATTATATACATGTCTATCATCTTGCAACCTTTTGTCCACTATGGCACGGACTACTGCTTAATCAAGTGCTTTGTTTGTTTTTTCTCCTTCAGTTTCTGTCTCTCGCTCTCAAACCCCTCCTGCTATTTTGTTTTACTATTTTGAACACAAATACTAATTTTCTATCCTCCCTTGCAGTTAGGTGTTGCCATGTTGATGATTTCAAAGAATATGTTTCTCTACCAGGTCTGATCATTAAAACCTCTCAAGTGTGACTTTTGTCTCTTTTTCTTTACCTGCTAGTGGGATGTTGTTTTTTCAGGGGAATCTTAAAAAGCCATATGCAAAAGATGTCAGAGTCTATGTAAACTGGTTTCTGAGTGACAGCATGGAGTAGTACCGTACTATTCCTAGCAGGGACCACAATGTTGAACTTTCCTATGTAAATGAGAACCACATTTTTGGATGCTAAACCATTAAATGTTAGGATTTATTTGTATATGGCATTAACTTTATGAAAAATTGTGCTCTTTATATGTAATACATAAATGAATGGCCACTCTGCAAGCATGTATAAAAAATTAGAATAAATTAATTTTTTAAAAAAGACAAGTTAAATAGTCAAGTATTCTGTGAAAACTTGCTCTTTTGCTTTTATCTATACTATTTCACTGTTAGCTTATGTATAAATTCTGGGAAATTGTTTAATATATGATGGGACAAGGATGGGTATGAAATCATTAGTGTCAAAATGTATGCTGTCCTGGTACACTGTAAACCCGGGCGGAAAAACTCTCGGAGGCAGAGTATAGCTTTTACTACTTTTACTTCTACTTTCTTAGAGCTTAGAGAGGGAAAGAAAGATTTTTAGAGAGAAAGATTAAAGCGAGCTTTTCTTCTGTGTCTTCTTAGCTAGAGTCTTAGAGAGAAAGAAAGATAGAAGGCTTAGCTTAGAGAAAGATTAGAGCTTCTTTCTTCTCTCTTCTTTCCTTTCCTTCTTCTCTTCTTCTGTCTTCTGTCTTTCCTCAGTGAGACCTCGGCCTAACGGCTGACCAGGTCATTACTTCTTCTATCTGGTTTCTCTTCTGTCTTCTATCTGGTTTCTCTTCTGTAACCGCTCTGCCTACGTTCTGGCCGCTCTGATTCTTCTGACCGACCGAGTGACTGCCCAGCTGACTGAATTCTCCGTTTCTCCTAACTCGGACTGCTTTCACCCGGTTATATACCTTCAGCCTTGCGGGTGGGTGCCTACAGTGTGCGTCACATACATATCAGGTGGAACGTTATGGCTTCCAGCTAGCTACAACAGCCCTTCCCCTAATTAGGGCTCCTTCATCAAAATCTTGACTTGTACCTGGATCCTCACTACTTTTATGTGCTGGGTAATGTTTTGGGTCCTAAATGTTGTAGGGTATCAAAAGGTTAAGAGCAGAAGAAAAGAAGAGATCTCAGGGAATAAACAATCTCTGAATTAGGTGACAGTCAATAAATTGACTGACCTTTTCTCTCTCTCTTTTCTCTTGGTACCAGGGATTGAACCCAGGGGCACTTAACCACTGAGTCACATCCCAGCCCTGATTATTTCTTTATTTTGAGACAGGGTCTTGCTAAGTTGCTTAGGGCCACAACTAAATTGCTGAGGGCTGGCTTTGAAACTTGCAAGCCTACTGCTTCAGCCCTCCTCA
Source organism: Tamias sibiricus (assembly GCA_025594165.1). Classification (NCBI taxonomy): domain Eukaryota; kingdom Metazoa; phylum Chordata; class Mammalia; order Rodentia; family Sciuridae; genus Tamias; species Tamias sibiricus. The sequence goes on along the minus strand of CM046667.1, from coordinate 22,236,882 downwards.
GCCACTGGGATTGCAAGCAAGCTCCACTGCACTTGGCCCCTTGCTCCCTTCGTGTAATAATTTTGTTGTTTGTTTTTGGAAAGACATTGAAAAGGCTAAAAGGGATTCTGAAATATGGTATTTTGTGAGAAATAGATTTGTGTGATTTATGCTTTTTTTCCCAAGATGTACTCGATTTTGATCCTATGATAAATCCTATAACACACTCTCAATGCATTTTCCTAAGTAAATGCAAGCCAGCCTGGATTCTTTTTTCTGACTCTACTTCTACAAGATCTCAAAGTGCTTCTCAAAGGGAAGTTCTGTTTCCAGTTCATATCATCAGCAGTCCTGTGATGTTTGTTCCCTAAATTGTCACAAAAAGGGTGCATTTGGAAGACAAGCCAGTAATAGTTCATTTTTCTCTCTCCTGTTTGGATTTTGTCCTTCAATGAAAAATGGAAAACTTCTTCTGTATTAACAAAAGGGCTGTTTTCTTTTCTTTCCCCTCTGCATTAGAAAACACGAAGAAATGTGTGAGGCAGTTGGGAGGTCCAATTCAGGTCTAGGCTGGCTGGTCACTGGAATGCAGTACAGAGGAGAGGACACCAAGACTCCATATAACACAAGCAGCCTCATAGCCTTGTCATTTTAAAACGTATGAAAAAGTATAAAGAGTAGCATTATCACACTATTGTTTTTTAAGTATATTAGGATGGGCTGTGGACTAAATATATTTTCAAAGTCAGTGTATAAGAAAAACTTCAACAGCAGATGAATAACAAGATAAGGCAATATATTGAACTTATTCTAGAACGTTTCTCCCTAACATTTTGTATATATAAATTTAATTTGGTATTTGAATAACATTTATTGAGTTGCAGTAGTTACATAGAGAAATACAGAACAAATTGATCAATTTCTCATTTTAAATAATTTATATTTTGTACAGCAGTAGAGAGATTTACAAACAATACTTTAATAACACACATAACCTAGTACAAATGATGTAGTGAGGAAAATATCACATATAATAAAAAATATATATGGATAAGTTGATTCACTCAAGCATTTAATAATCACTATTATAAGGCATGAGCTATGACAAAAATAAAAAAGTCATGAAAAAAGTCGAATTTCCTAAGATAATCAAGTATATGGCAGGGGAAATATACATAGTTTAATAATCCGACATGATAAACATCACAACAAAATTATATCTGAAATTGTATTATTAAAAAACGAGGAAGTATTTATTCTTTTTTGTGGAGCTAGAGAATCAAGTTTAAGGTCTTTCACTTGATAGGCAAGTATGCTCTACCATTGAGCATCATCCTCAGCCATCAATTTATTATTGATAAGGGGAGAGAGGAAAGGTTAGAGGACAGCCAGTTTGTGTGGAACCTATAATAAGTAAGAATTTCAGTAAGAAAGGGAGGAGGTGGGGGAGGGCAGAGGTCATTCAAAGGACAGAGGCAAAAGGGCAGAGGAATCTTAGTGATAGGCAAAAGTTCCGAGTGGCCAAAACTATAGGTAAAGGATAGTAAATAGACTGGAGAGCTTTGTAATATTAAAGAATTTAGATTTTTCTCTTTGTAGGCACTCAGGCATGATTGAAGCATTAAACAGGAAAAATAAAGGAGGCTGGCATTTTAACTAATTATTTGCTCAATAAGTCTTCAAGTAACAATGATTAACTAGTCTACATTAAACCCAGCAAGCTTGCAGAGGTCCTGCCTCTGGGGGACCAGGGTGTCCCGAAGGATTGAGTGGCATTGGCACGAGGAATGACTCCTCAAGTTCTTTCCAATTGAGCAATTTCCAGAAAAAGAGCTAATTCTGCTTTCTCTAGGATCCATTATTTATTATGCTTTCTCATCCATTATGGATTCAGTAATCATTAAATAGAGATACATCATTGATTTACAATTTTTTTTTTTTCCAGGATGTGGCATTTTCCTTAATAATCATCATGTGTACAAAATCATTAATAAAATGTGTCACTAATTTACATTTTTTCAGATTTTCCCTAAGATATAATATTCTTTATGAACAGATGCCAAACTATGTAACTGAACTTTAAGTCTCCTAGCCCATCATTAACCTTTAAGCTTAAAGTACACCTGTACTTTATTTCTAATCTAAGATTCCCATCTGAAAGTCCCCTTAAGTCTTCAAAGCTTATGTTAACCTAAAATCTATAAACTTATTCTTAAAGCATCTAAAAAACTCATACAGGGTAAAGATTTAAGAATTCTGAACATATTTTCCATTTATTTTAGATTATTATTTCTAACATTATTCTAAAAATAAATCTTATAAAGCCTATTTTAATTTAAATGACTATATTTATTCTCATAAAACTGGTTGAGCTTTCTCAGAGAGTTTCTTTGTCAAATACACATAGTTCTTATATCTTTGTAATCCCTCTTAAACTGAAAGGACAAGTTCTAAAACATCAGTCCACCTATTGCCAATATTAACTATTGTTTCATCTTAAGTCCCTATGTAAGGTAAAAGAGTGTCTGGTTGGATGGGGTGATGTATTTTATTAACACTTTTTCTCTCCTGTGTAGATACCACAACCTTTCCTTTACTCTATAATCTACATATGGTGGCCTTTGTGCTATAAGCATAATAATTAGGTTTTTAGAGGCTGGAGATATGGGTTTTGAGGTTCTTAGTTGATATAATCAATGTAGTGCCTAAAATTCCTATAACCTTTGGAGAATGATTGTTGTTCATTGATATCAATTTTTGTCTTCAATGTATTGAGATAGTAGAAATGCCCTTCTATTTTGTCATTGATAAACTGAAGAGTAACAGAACAGCCTTTAAGGGCATGAACTGCCTGTTATGGTTCTAGGCCACCTGGATTTTAATTTGATTTAGCAATAAGTATACTCATGTTTCCTGTCAGTAAATATGAGCATAAGAATGAAAATAGTACCAATCACATAAAAATGGTCTCATGGCTTTCAGTTTCCCACAAGTGAGCCTTGTCATCCTTACTGTGACCTTGTCAAGACAGCAAGGGGAGGAATGCCTTCACCAGCAAGCAACTTTTCATATACCAACATACTATAAAGAAAACTCTCCTCCCAATTACCTCTGGGTGCAATAAAGTTTGCAGTATAACAAGGGAATTATGAGAATAATACCCATTTTCTGCTCTCAGCTGCTTTAAGCAAAGCCAAAAATCACAAATTCGAATAGATTCTGGATTACCCAGACTGTCCCCCCCCCCCCCCATCCACATAAAGAATGTTGCTAGGTTTCAAGTCCCTGTGAACCACCTAAATTGAAATACAAATTATAAGAGTTAACATTAAAGATACATTTCTATGTAATGCAAAGTTATTTATTCACAAACTGTGAAGCAATGCATTTAACAAGATGATGAGTACTGACCTTTAACTTATCCCAACATTATCAAATACTGATAATGAAAGCATAACTCTCCTTACATAGACCCGGGGCAAGAAGGAGGAGGAACAATAATAGTTACCTCTTTCCCTCTTTACTCAATTGAGCATTTGGGTTAAGGATAAATGCAAATAGCAACAATATCTATCTCCAACAATTATCTATCTCCACATTCCACAATATTTACTGAGTGCCTATCATGTACAAGGGATATTCTATAAGGAACAGTAGACACTTGTGAACAAGAAACATAGGATCCTGGCCGTTCTGGGGGTACTGGAAGCTTGCATAGTAAGTAGAAAGGGCAAGAACAGACAGGTTGAGTAATGGGGATGTATGTGGAAAGGTCACTTTGAAATAGCATTGGGGGCATTAAAAGAGGGTCTCTAGAGGAGATAGCATCTGATCCAAGACCTGAAAGAACACAATAAAATAAATCAAAGTAACAGTGGGATAAAATCATTCTAAGTAATGGGAGATAGAGCATACAAGGTAGCCACATACCAGAATATGTACTGACAGCAAAATGGAATAGGCAGTTGTTGAGGAATAAAGGGGAGAAGGGAAAAAATAAACCAGAACTTTAAAGTATTGCCTTTTGACATACAAGTGAATATGTCACACAAGCAAAAAGATACATTTTCTTTTACGAGTTATTGTATTTATTTTTCCTCCTTTAGTAACTTACTTGGATACTTCTTGATATTATTATATTGCTACTATGACAACTACACTCTTTTAGACTTGTGTTTTCACCATCACCAAATTCTAAGGTTAATATTCTAATTAATCATCTTAGTTTTAGTCCTAACATCCAGATATTAACTTCTCCTTCCTTACTATTTTAATAACTACTGATAGAGGTACTGAGAAAATAATACAGGAAGACTTAGATGACTGCAAACTCAAATTCTCCAGTAAATATGGAGAGTTCTGCTAATTTCAAGGTACGATACTAGGCAAATCTTGATTATCAGTTAGAAAGCTTCTAGAAATAACAATTAGCTTCTAAGGGGCAAAGACTGAAATGATGAATAAAGCTCTGAAAATGGAACTCCTTAAAGTTACGTTTTTGCATACACATATCAAAATATGTTATACACCATAAATATATACCCAATTGTATTTTGTCAATTTTAAATGTAAAAAAGATGCAATATTTGTTTCCCTTGCTTTATATCCTCCTTCATTCTCTGATTTCCTTTTCCTCCCTCTTTCCCTCATTTTCTTCTTTCCCTTCCAGAATTCCTTCTTTTTATTTAAAACTGATTTTTTTCTTTTTACTAACATTTTGCCAATCCAGATCTCCTTTCTTTAAAAAAATATGATGATCTCACTCATCTTTTCTTGGTAAAGCATAACAATTAGTATAAACAAGCTAGGATTTCAAAGTAGTACTTCAAAGCTCAGTAGAAAAAGTTTAAAAATGTGGAGAAAGAACCGAGTAAGATAATGAATCTAACTGTAGTTATTTCCCATTACATGCAAAATTAACTCCCACATTTGTAATTTTAGCTAAAATATTAAGAAAAGGAAGCATGTATAATATGTATATACATATACAAATATATATATCTTTATATATATAAAACAATGTTAAAAATACTTACCCCTTGTGCATGAAGATATTAAATACATTTGGTTATAGTAGACAGGATGGCACTAGACCTCTCAGAAAGGAAAATTTCTAAGAAGTTTATCCAGCAATTCACCTCCTTTCATAAGTTCTATTACTACATACACATATTTTCCATCATCATACACCTGTAAGAATTAAGCAATCAAAATATAAAACGTTATTTGAAGATTTATGTGTGTCCCAAAGTTTAACACATTGAAGACATATTAAAACTCATTTAATATTGAAGAAAATTTTTGCTTGTCACAACCAGTGGAAGATATAAAATCTGCAAACAATTTTATATACCTAAGAATATGAAAATAAAATTGTTGAGATTGAATGTCAGAAAAATACCTTCTAATTTTCTATTGTGAAACTTAAGTCATGGCAATCAAAACAACCATGGGTATGGTATGCAAAAGGGGCCATGAACTTATGTCTTAGGGTTTGTTTTCTCCTCTTGATCTCTATCTACTGATGAACAGCAAGGAACTGGTAATCAAGGATACACACCTGTGATTTTTCCAATTTTTTGCACAAGGCAAAACTTCTATATTTTATAATATACAGAATGAATGAACTATTCTGGCTTTGATTAAACTGAGAAAACAAGTTTATAGGCAAGAATTAGGTAGGCAGATCATTATTAAAGAGAAATTCCATCCAACCACAAGAAGTGATCTCTTAACACAGAAAAAGAAAGCTCACTGGAATTTTGGATTTGTACCCCATGCCATTCCCTAACTGAAATAATCCCTGTTGTTAAACTTAAGTTCTTTTATTTCCCAGTCCTCACCATAGTGTTAGCTGAGAAACCTTTAGGTAGCATCCATAAGCAGTACCAGATACTAAATGGTGCCAGGCCTCAAACACAGAGAAAATGAAGTAAAGTTAATTATCTACCCCCTCAAGTTTTCATACTCTATATGGAGAAACAGACATATAAATAGGAGTAAAACCATGTTGGAGATGCTGTAATAAAAGTCTGAGTAAAATTTTAGATTTTAGAATTTGAAATGAAGGGAGGAGCACAGATATTAAAAAACATATAGTAGCCATCTTAGGGATGTTTCCGAAGGCAAGGCTGAGAGAAAGTATTTCTAGATTTCCTTTTTAATTTAATTTTAGTGATTGAATTCTTGGAGATTATGTTTAGAGTCACTGTTCAGACTTCACACTTTAATGTGATTAAGTTAAACATTCTTCTAACAAGCAGAAATAAATAGTAATCTGAGAAAATTGGAGTTTTCATCACACCCAGATATAGCCTTTGAGCTTATGCAAGCACCCAGCCAATAAGAGAGTTGTTGCTGAATGCATACCTGAGCAGTGCACACCACCCTTTGCCAATAGTGAGGCGTTATAATAAAAGCCATAGGAGATAAAGGAAGCAGGGTAACATGACAGATCAAGGAAAGGATACTTCATTTGTCCTAAGGGTGGTGATGTGGAGGAAAGACTTCCTGGAGGAAGCAGTACGTTACCAATGTCTTAAATATGTGGTTGCTAGCCAGGCAAAGGAGAGGAATGGTGTTCCCAACTGAGGGAACCATAAATTCAAAGACAAAGAATATGAGAAAAAAGAGGCAAGCTCACAAAATATGTATACAACATACTAGCTCCAATTAGAGCATCAGGGGGAAGTGTGACAAATTGTTATAGAGGAAGGCAGGAGCTTGAAGGGCTGTGGGGAGTATGAATATGAATTGTAGGAAAGGAAGTAATGTGGGTAGATTTAAGTGCATTTAGCTGTCTGGCAGTATAGTATAAAACAGTTTGTGGAGTCTGCAGAGACTCATAAATCCTGAATGTTTAATTAATAGCAATATTAATATTTGGACATTTATTATGTATATGATTTCAAAGCAAATTCAGATTACTAAAAGGAATGTTAAAAATACTTTCCTTCTTAAAGCACAAAATTAAAAATTATAGAAATTTATTTTTCTTTAGAAATGAAATTATGCAATGTATGTTGTACTCAAAACTAGTTTTTAAACTTACTATATGGATGGGCCTTTGTCTACTACATGATATTTTTAAAAATATCCCAAATGAGAGTTAGACACTGAATCAAGTGATCCTCATTAAAGAATATACTTACATCCTTTAGAGTAATGATGTTTGGATGCTGTCTATAGTGAAAGAAGAATCTCAATTTCTTCTGTTGGGTCTCTCTTGCTTTAAAAATCAATAATCTAAAAGGCAAAATATTTATCAAAAATCTCATGAACATAAACTTTGAATGTTTGTAGCCCACATACCTCATCGGTAATCAATTTGTGTGTTTGTGTGTGTGTATGCCATTAATGATTTAGGTAGTATTCAACTACCTGGCTAGACTGTTTAATTAGAAAGCTAAGTCTTGATATAGGACGGCAAGATTGTAAATACAAACCCATGAGTCACATTCCCACCAATCTCTCCAGTGTAAGTTTAGGGCTTACTAAAAACTGAAAAGCCTAAAGAAAAGGTGGCAAAAATACAGTTAACATATCTTTTCTTTCTACCCTTGAATGTCGTTAAACTTTTAGGGAATTCAGTTAACTTCTAACCCTTCTACCAATACAGAAAAATTAAGAGCTGGATGTATCTATAACACCACCACCAGCATTTGTTTTATTGAACTAACTTTATTTCTTTTAATAAAGTTCTTTTAATGAAATATCCCATTAGTTATAAGCTACTTACTAAAAATTAACAGTTAAGTAGAACAAGCTTATTTTTGAAGGCTAAGTAGAAAGCTATGCAGAAAACCACACCTTCTCTAGAATTAAGTTATTATAATAAAGCCCTTAAAATACGAAACATAGCTTTTCATCCTTGTATGTCAGCTGCAAAAAACGTTTATCATAATGTTTTAATCTGTTAAAGTAATGATATTTAAAAGACAAGTGTAGTCTGAAACTAATTTTGTGGCTTTCATATATTCAATTATAAAAACAAGGTCCAGTTACTAAATGTATGCAGTAAATACCCAATCACAACAGTAACTTAGGAAAGAAACGTTAAATCAATATTTAAGTCTAATCTTTATTAATATATTTAGTTGTAAAACAAATTCCCTATTTGGAGGACAGAGAAGACAAACATCTATGTATTCACTGTAACCAACTGCAAATGGTAGTGTGGTAATTAGGCAAATGGATAATTAAGAAGGTATATGTAATAGGCATATTGAAGTGAAGAGGCTCTTGAAAACCAGAACACATTGGGAAGTGTGAGTTTTTTTAAAATATTTATTTTTTAGTTGTAGTTGGACACAATACCTTTTATTTAATTTTTTGTATGTGGTGCTGAGGATCAAACCCAGGGCCTTGCACCTGCTAGGTGAGAGCTCTATGGCTATTGAGCCACTAATCCCCAGCCCCGGGAAAGTGTTTATTTTTAACAAACATAATCTGGATCTGCTAATCTGAAGCCAGTTTACATGATACCTGTGCTTGTGGACCTCATATTTGTAGTAATATAGTCATGTTTGGATTGATTTCATAACTTGACATAAGTTATAGGAATCTACAAGATAGCTTGAAGAAAACTTCAATGTTTTGGGCATTACTGCTCCTGGTTTCTGCAATTTCAAAGGGGGCCTCTGGACATTTTTGTTTTTTTCTGATAGTAGTTAAGGTGGCGAGACACACGCTTTAAACTGTACATAATGTGTATTATTATATGTGTTTCTCCGTTTTATGTAAACAATTTGAAAATTTCTATGTATTCTAGATTCCAAAGAGAGCAACTAGTAGGAAAATATCAGGCTATTTGTTATTTCTATGGTTCAATCTTTATATGTGACAAAAAGCCTTATGGACACTGATGACTTTTTAAAGTATTTAGATCCAAGTCTGGAATAGTAATAACAATATTACTCTTTCACTAACTAAACATATTAACTCATATTTATAAATTAGTACTAAGGTTCAAGAAAAGTTGGAAGCTTTAGATATGAATGAACTGCTTGAAGGGGTGAGAGCAGACATTACAATTTTTAAGAGGCAAATAAGACAGATACTTTGAATACAGTACTTGTTCATTCTTAACTAATATTTGAAATTCAAACTTCAACACAGAACTAGTGCTTAGAAAATTTATAGTCTTAGTACAGCTTGATGAAATTACAATTGCTAAATGGTCATTAAACTGTATGACCACAGCTCTTATATCTTTTATTGTTCACAAATCCCTTTAGATATAAAAGAAAATTATGAAGGTTTTTTGCCAGAAAAAAGGGTAAACATACAAAATATGGGCACTACAATTTTGGGGATTTCTCTGGCACCCTGATGATAAAAAGGGGACTTCTGAGAGTAAAAGGAGTACTATTAAAAGTGTGAGGTACAACTTACTGAGTTGTAAGACCAATGTGGGGATTGATTTTATGAATTTATCTTAAGCTCATAGGAATCTACAAATAGCTTGGAGAAAATTTTCAAGGTTTTGGGCATTTACTGCTCCTGGTATACCCAACATATTAGACCCTGGGGGGCTAAACCTGGATGTATGAACACCTTATTTCTAGCCCTGAGGGGAATCCATGGTTCCAGATTAAGATCTTTGAATACCACTAGCCCAGATATTTAATATTTATCTTCTTTATAACAAAAGGCACTTTTACCAACGATGGGTACTTTTTAACTGGTACTGAGAAGTATAAGTAAGAACTTAAAGAGCCAGCATTTTCAATCTAAATATACTTATACCTTCACTGCAAAACTCCATATTTGTGGCTTTATGTATACATCTCTTGCAAACAAGAGTATGAGCCAACTCCAATATCTTCTTTTACTTCATATCCATCGATTAAACTGAATACTGCTCCTGTTTGCAACTGCTACGAACACAATTATTAACTGATGAAGAGTTCCCATAATGCCTTTTAGTGCATTTCATAACAAGGGAATTATGTTACTCATATTCATTGCTGATAATAACTATAAATGTAAAATGAATATTGTTGAAAAAAAATGATTCTTTAAAGCAATTTATTTTTACAAGTGCTGCTGTCTTATCCTTCCTGAGTTGTTCAGGTTTCAGGTATGCACCACTGTACCAGGCAAAGTATAACTTTCTTAAAAAGCTCATGATCAGAGAAAAGATAGCCTATTCAACAAATGATTGCTGGGAAAAGTGGAAATCCATATGCAATAGAATGAAAGTTAACTCCTAGCTCTCACCCTGCACAAATATCAACTCTAAGTAGATCAAAGACATAGCAAGTTGTCCAGAAAATCCTGTAGCATACTAGAAGAAAATGTAAAGCCCAACACTTCAACATATTGGCTCAAGAACTGGGACTTCCGTAACAAGACTTCTAAAGGTGCAAGAAACAAAATAAAATAAATCAGTAAATGAGATGACACTGAAATAAAAAGTTTCTTCACCGAAAAAGAATCAGTCAAGAGCATCAAGAGAGAGCCTACAGAATGGGAGAAAATTTTTTGCCACCTATACCTCAGATAGGGCCATTTCAAGGACATACAAAGAAATCAAGAAATTTAACACAAAGAAAAATACTAAAGAACCCAATCGACAAATGGGCAAAGAAACTGAAATAGTTCCTTCTTTAAAAAAGAAATATGAATGGTCAAAAAACATATGAAAAAAAATGTTCAACATCTCTAGCAATTAGAGAAATGTAAATTAAAAACTACATAGAAATTTCATCTCACTCCAGTCAGAATGGCAACTATCAAAAATACAAGGAATAATAAAATGTTAGGTGAGGATATGGGAAAAGGGTACACTTATACATTGTTGGTTGGGGACGCAAATTGGTGCAACCCACTCTGGGAAAGTAGTGTGGATATTTCTCAAAAAAGTAGAAATGGGAGTCTGGGGTTGTGGCTCAGTCGGTAGAGTGCTTGCCTCACATGTGTGAGGCACTGGGGTTCGATCCCCAGCACCACATAAAAAAAAAAAAAAACTAAATAAACAAAATAGAGCTTTAAAAAAACTAGGAATGGGAACCACCATTTTTCCATGTGATCCTACTCCTTGGCATATACCCAAAGGATTTTAAAATTAGCATACTACAAGTGATGCATCCACATCAATGTTCATAGCAGCACAATTCATAATAGCTAAGCTATGGAGCCAAAGTAGCTGCCCTTCAACAGATGAGTGGATAAAGATCTGTGGTATATATACCACAAAGAATATTACTCAGCCATAAAGAAATGACTTTATGACATTGACAGTCAAATGGATCTGGAGACTATCATGCTAAGTGAAATAAGGCAAGCCACAATAAAGGAGGAGGAGAGAGTTCAGTAGTTTAGACAAAGGGCAATGAAGGGTAGAGAGTGGGGATAGAAATAGGAAAGACAGCAGGAATGAATCTAAGATATTTTTCCTATGTTACATAAATTAAAATACCTAAGTGAATCCCACCATTGTTGTACCACCACAAAAAATGGGATCCTGAATTAGAAAAAAAAGATATAATTACATGCTTGTATAATTTTAACAAAATGTGATTCTACTGCCATCTATAACTAAAAAGAACCAAATAAAAAAACTCATGTTCAAGAGGAAACACTGAATAATGTACAACAGAAAAAGCAGAGATACTTGAATAAGGGGCCTATCGTTTTTGACTGTGATTTGGCCTCATTCACTCCCAAATGGCTATAGGTTTTTTTGAAGCACCTTTGCAAATAAAGAGAAGTTTGAAACTTCTGACATACAGAGAAAAGACTTATGATCAGAATTAGAACTTCTGGATGGATTAATATGTACCACATTATTAGATCATTGCAGGAGCCACTGTTTGGGGAGATGGCTAAGATTGTGGTTGACTACAGGCCATGGAGATGGTTTTGGGCATTGCCGCCTTGCTCGTAGTCTCATGGGACTTGGCCCGGTATCTCGAGAGACTTCTAGCCGAGATTGCTGATCGGGTCTGCACCCATTTAGGTGTGTTGGTTTTTGGTGGTGTGTGTGGTGCGTGTTAAAGTTTGCTGTTAGAGCCAGAGAGAAAAGTTATCAGAATAAAAAGCCTATTTCAAGTCGCCTCTGAACTTCTTTCCGCGGCAGTTGTTGCTGCCAAGCGGCCATCGCTTCAGGAGGCGGCAACAGGTGCAGCCCGTACAGGGACTTCGGAGCGGACAGGTAAGAAACTGAAAGGTCTCTAAAGATGGGTTCGAATATAACTGAAGCCCAAGTGATAGAGACTATGGCAAAGACTCCTTGATATACCTAACTCCAAACTCTCAATGAGGGAGGATTTAGAAAAAAGTGAAAGTGATCAAAAAAAGCGTAGCTTCCACTGGGTCAACTAAGCCCAGTAAAGATGAGTATTAGAAGAGTCCCAAAAATGACAAAAATTCAAGCTATTAGAGCTAGATGCGGGAGTTATTGGTGATAGCTGAAGGATATTTGTTCTTAATGGAACCTTGGCCTCAGGATATTGCTGTCAGTGAAATTAGCAGTGGTGAGGAATCTAGTAAAAGTGATCCTGAGAAAACGAGGAAAAAGAAACTAAAAAAGACCAAGGAAAAAGGACCATCAAGTAGAAGAACCACTTGTGTCTTCTACTGCCCCCATAGGTGGAATCCATTACAGAAAAAATATGAGGGGTATTACAAGGCATTTGCATACCCTAGAGAACAGAAATAAAAAGGTCTTTCTGAGGCGTTTATGCGCTCTCGAGGGTAACTCACAGATACATGGGGAACCGCCAGCCCATTTGAAAAGAAAAATGGACAGATGGGTCCATCAGTCAGTATATTTCAAATCAATAAAAAAAAATCTCAAAGAGGCAGTAATTGGACTTATGGGCCCAAGCTCTTTTCACGTTGAGTATGCTGGAGTCCCTTAACACCTTTTAGCTTAACCCCCTCAGACTGGAAAAGTCTATGTAAAGCAGCATTAAGCGGGGGGCAATACGTGGGTATGGCGATCCGCAAATTCCATGGAAACTATGTTTTTTTTATTATAGAAACTGGCTAAAATGAAATGCATGCTGCAGGTTTATTGTAGGACTATAATATAAGAATATGCTCCACATGAGGAAAAAAAGAAAGGGGCAATTCACGGACTTACAGGCTTAAAAAGATTATGGACCCAGGTTGATGTATATGCTCAGATTAAACCCAGCAGCCTTAGAGGCATGGAAACTGTTACAAGGACCTGGGGATCTTCAAGGCTGTGCTTTGTCAAAAGTGATTAAAGGACCTAAATGAGCCATATGCTGACTTTTGCAGATCGACCTTTTGAGAACTGCAGGTAGAGTGTTTGCAGAATGTATGATCAAGGCTATGCCATTAGTTGTTCAATTAGCATATGAAAATGCTAATAAATTAACTGCCCATGGAAAGTCATTCAGGCCATGGAGAATCTCAAAAGGATCTTTCCGTATATATACAACTATGTAAAGATATATATGGACGCCTTTGTCACAGGAAGAATGTGATTGAAGCCTCAATGAGAAAGTGCTTCCCCTCGAAATTTTCACAAAGGCTACACCTAGGACCATTATAATCATATCAGTATTTTCCAGAGCATAATTATAAATAATCAATCAGGCTATTCTTAGGCAAAATCCCCAAAAGAGAAATAAGACCAATCTCATACCGTGCCCCAGGCCGCTGACCCAGGTATAAAAAAGGGAAATAAATTGGGCCATTCAAATGCCATTCAAAATTTGAACATCCAAGAAAATCCTTTTGTTCAGGAATTCAATAAAACGGGGCCACAGGGCCCTATGCCCCAGGTGCCCACAAATGTTACGGGGGGCATTAGGGTAGGAGGAGTATACTCAAGCAGTCCACTCAGATGCTTACCCTGACACAATCCCGTACTACCGCTTTCCACTCCCTCCCCAGAGCAAACAGGAGGAAATGCAGGTTGAGACGTCTGTTTCCTCCGGCCCAACCCAAAATAGTGTTAAACACCCGATAATGGGGGTTTCAAATTTGTTTTCTGATTCCCACAGGAGTCAGGGGGACCATCTTCCTTCAGGGACTGTTGGACTTATTATCGAGGCGAAGAACCTAAGAGCTTATTAGGTTTGCAAGTGACCCCTGTGTGTAAATAAAATCAGACATACAAAGGTGAAGTAAAACTAATGCTTAGCTCACCCCAAAGTATATATGTTTACATGATAAATCAAGGGGAGATAGGAATTGCTTCAAGTTGCTTCTCCTTCCCAATTTATATAATACTTTTAAAATGAGGTAATGCCATCAAAAAGGGAACGAATAGTGGGATTTTGTTCCACTGACTCAAGGATCTCATGGCTTGCTGGGGGTTTCGAGACTGTTCAAGGAGGCCTCTTGTGTAAAATAAAAATCCAAGGAATAGAAATGGAGGGACTTATTGATACTGGAGCTGATTATTCATCATTAATTTACGCAATGGCCCATGCACTGGCCTCTGCAGAAAGCTTTAAACCAGTTTTAAGAGGCTTGGGGATATAATAACCTCCAGAAAAATAGTATGCGGGTAATTTGTACAATGGGAGGTTGATGAAGGACATAAAGGAATGTTCCAGCCTTATGTTTTGCCTAACCTACCCGTTACTTTATGGGGAAGAGATATTTTACAACAAATGGGAGTACACCTTGCAACCAAGCCTGCAGATGTTAAATGTGAAAATCTACAAGGTAATCTTAACCTTAAAAGAAATCATTATCAAAAAATACAGGGTAGGCTGAACCCTAAAAGAAATCATTATCATAAAGGAAAAAGACATTTTTCTTCAGGGCCACTGAGAAAATAATTTTGAAAATACCATGGCTTTCAGATAAGCCAGTGTGGGTCCCTCAGTGGCCCCTATCTAAAGAGAAATTACAAGTGGCCCACCTACTAGTTCAGGAACAATTAGAAGCAGGACATATAGAACCTTCCACCTCTCCCTGGAATTCCCCCATATTTGTGATCAAGAAAAAGTCAGGAAATGGCGATTGTTACATGATCTTAGACAAATTAATAAAACCATGCAAGTCATGGGCACTACTCAACCTGGACTTCCTAGTCCCGTAGCTATTCCAAAAAAATTCCATCTTATTACTCTTGATATAAAGGATTGCTTCTTTTCTATTCCCCTACATCCTCTGGATGCCCCCAGGTTTGCTTTTTCAATTCCTTCTATTAACAATAATGGCCCTGATCAGAGATATCAATGGAAGGTTTTGCCACAGGGAATGGCTAATAGCCCCACCATATGCCAAATATATGTGGACAAGGCTATCAAATCCATGAAAAATAAATATCCAAACCTCATGTGTCTACATTACATGGATGATATTTTACTGGCCCACCCTAATCAAAAAATCTTATTTAATATATTCAGTGATGTGGTAGAAAATTTAAAAAAAAAATATGGATTATATATAGCAGAAGAAAAAGTTCAAACCAGATCTCCCATATTATATTTAGGATTTAAAATCATGGATACTTTTGTTAGACCCCCCAAAATTTTAATAAATAAAGAACATTTAACCACCCTCAATGATTTCCAAAAACTACTGGGAGACATTAATTGGCTTTGCTCTACACTAAACCTTACTACTGGCCAATTAAAACCTTTATTTGACATCCTTCACGGGGACCCTGATCTATCTTCACCGCGAACATTGACTCCTGATGCTAGGAATGCTTTAAAGTTAGTAGAAAATGCCATCGAAGGAGCTCATTGTGATAGATTTAACTCAACCGCTGATGTTGATTATTATTTCTTCACAATATACACCCACAGGAGTATTTTGGCAACAAGGGCCTTTATTATGGATACATTTGCCCGTCTCTCCTAAAAGTATAATTGAGTCTTATACCTCCATGGTGGCTAAACTTATTCTTCAAGGACTTAAGACTTCTACTAAAATATTTGGCATTCACCCTGCTACTATTATTACTCCCTATTCATCATCACAGATTGAATATTTATGCTTCAATGATAGTGATTGGGCTATAGCTAAATGCTCTACTTCTGCAAATTTTGATAATCATCTTCCTAAGTCCCCTATATTATCTTTTTGTATTAATCATCCTATTATATTTCCACAGGTAATAAAAAATCAACCTATTCCTAAGGCATTTAATGTATTTACAGATGGGTCCTCAAATGGTACTGCTGCAGTAGTCACTACAAAAGAAAATATGACTCACATAACTACACACAAATAAGCTCAACTTGTGGAATTGGAAGCTGTGGTAAGAGCTCTGGAAAATTTTAGGGACCAACCCGTAAACATTTTTTCAGATAGCCACTATATTGTACAAGCCGTCCCAAAATTAGAGTTAACTGGACCAATAGCACCTCATACTCCAGCCTTTAAATTGTTTTATCAAATACAAAAACTTTTGTGGGCAAGAAAAGAACCTCTATTCGTAGGCCATATTAGAGCACATACTAATTTGCCTGGTCCCCTCCATGAAGGTAATCAAAAGGCTGATGAACTTACAAAAACAATATTTATACTTTCAGTGCTCCAACAAGCTACTTTCTTTCACTCCCAGTTTCATGTCAACAGCACCACCTTGCAACGTAGGTTTAAAATCACAAAGGAGCAAGCCAGAACAATTGTAAAAGATTGTAAATCTTGTATGACACATTTGCCCAATCCTCATTTCGGCGTTAACCCTAGAGGATTAATGCCCAATCATTTGGGGCAGATGGATGTTACTCATGAGCCAAGTTTTGGAAAATTGCGATTTATTCATGTGACCATAGATACCTGCTCAGGCATGATTTTTGCTTCCTTACATTCTGGAGAAAAAGTTAAAGATGTTACATCTCATTGTTTGCAAGCTTTTGCTGCATTGGGCATCCCCAAAATGCTTAAAACAGATAATGGCCCCGCATATACGTCCTTATCTTTCAAACAGTTTTGCGCAAAATTCAATATATCCCATAAAACAGGCATCCCATACAATCCTCAGGGTCAGGGCATTATTGAAAGAGCAAACCGAACACTGAAAATTATGTTATTAAAACAAAAAGAAGGAAATTGAAAAAGTCCTAAGGACAGATTGGCAGTTGTCCTGTTTACCTTAAATTTTTTAACTTTAGACTCTAATGGTTATTCTGCTGGAGACAGACATTGGAATCCACACCAACAACATAAACCCTTGGTTTACTGGAAGGATGTTCTTTCAGGTACATGGAAGGGTCCAGATCCAGTATTAATTTTTGGGAGAGGATCTGTTTGTGTTTTTCCAAAACACGAATCCTCTCCAATATGGATACCATCTAGATTAATAAAGCAGGTACCACATCAAAATGATCAAGATGTAGTTGTTGAGGAATCAAGATTAATAAAAAAGGTACAAAATCAAGAAGACCAAGATGAAGATATAGAATGACTCCCTCATAAGTATCCTTCAAAATGTTTCACAACTCAAGAGTCATTCCTCCCGGCCGGGACAAGGAGATCTCTCTTTAGTGTGCACACAATTGTATTTTTTTTTTTTTTATACATGTCTTTATGTCTGTACATTTGTCTACATTTCATGTTAATGTGACGTCACAAATATATGTTTGTATGTTTGTTCGTCTGTCCAGTGTGACGTCACAAAAAACAAAGCGCTTATGAAAAAGAAAAAAATATATATATATGGATCCAAATAACTTTAATTCATTTTAGGTTAAGAGTATTCAATTTAGGTAAATAATTTTTATAAATGAAGGTACTTTCAATTTTGATTATAGGTATCCCTTACTTCTCTTCAAACAATATGACTAGTGCTATATAACCTGATATTTTGGTGTTTTGACATAAGATTGTTTATTTGTTATTAACTTCATTTGTTTAATAGCTCATTAATTTCAATTATCTCAACAGGTAAAAGATTGCTCTGTATACAGAGACTCAAGGGTTCCAGCTAACAAATTATTTCTCTAAAGTGCCTTTACCTTTTCTTTAATCTATCTTTAATGCAGTAATTACCCTCAGTCTTTCTTTGTTTTGTTCTAAATATGATATTTTTCCAACTTATGTTTGTAGAAGCTCAACCAGCGATGTGTGTGAACAAAAATCAACTTTAATTTTTCTAATCTAATTATTCTATTTTTGGTAGTTTGACCACTCGCCTCTTGAACTCAGTGCTGGCAATAGCACCTGCCTTTCCTTTAATAATTGATGCTTGAGTTCTCATAGGTAGCGGGCCCTGAAGATTTGATGGGTGGCATTGTCTAAACATAAAAAAAGACTGACTGCTGTCTACAGCTGCAGGGATCGCCGGCTCGCCGCAAGCATCCCTGCTGCTCAAGCATCAAACAACCTTCACCAAACAGTGTGGCCTCCTGCTCTACATGCATGGGGCACCTCTTACATTCAACAGGTTACAACAAATGGACATTTTGATCTTTCATTGTTTGAAACTTTACGAGGCAATGGCCTTGCGGTCGTATTTGTCTAGAGAATTCAGGTGTGTTACTTGATGGAAATCTTAGGCAGCTCGATTTGTTTAAACAATTTGATATGATATGGCCCAATTTTGCTCATCACCAAAAGGACATGTCGCCTTAAAGCCGCAACATACTCCTACAACAACTTGACGGCCTGTTAGTCATCATACATAAGTCTGATTACCTAAAGGGCCCATTGGATGGGCTGGTTAGCCAATGAACGGGTAAGATCCCCAGAGGGGTGATACAAACCTAAGACCAGGCACAGTTCGCACCGGGAACAGTCCTCCATGTGGCTGACATATCAACCTAGAGGACAGGAGTCAAGGGCACAGGCCTTGATTATCCGACTGAAGGGTAAGAATGTTTGATTGCACATAGACGTCCTAGAGCATCCCCTCTTTCAAAACAAAAGGGGGGAAATGCAGGAGCTCCTGTTTGGGGAGATGGCTAAGATTGCAGTTTAACTACGGCCCATGCGAGAAGTGTGGGCATTGCCGCCATTCGTAGTCTCACAGGACTTGGCCGGGATCTCGCGAGAGACTTTGACCGAGACTGCTGAATCGGAAGTTCTGTGCACATTTGGTGTGGTTGGTTGTTTGGATGGTGTTTGTGGTGTGTGTTAAAGTGTGTTGTTTAGAGCCCAAGAGGAAAGTTATCAAGAATAAAAAGAGATGTATGTTCCAGTTCGCCTCTGAACTTCTTTCTCGTCGGTTTCATTGCTCCAAGCCGGCCATCGCTTCGAGGTGGCAGACAAGTCATGTAACCTTGAACTTGTTTTTCATCAAAGGATAATGGTGAGGATTAAATAAAACGTATCTGCAAGGGATACTTTATTTTGTACTTTCAGTATCTCTTCCCTTTCTTCACCCCTTAGTCATATTTTATACAAATTCTCAGGAAAAAAAAAAAAAAAAAACGTTCATGAGTTAGGACTAATAATGTCTGGTAGTTGGTATAAGGAAATTACTGATTCCATAAAGGGAACTGAGGAAGCTGTGTTGCCTTTGGCTATACTGATATGAAGAATACTCCTAATATATGCTTTATATAAAGTATAACTTTGAATTTTGTAGAATATCTGCTTGTGGTTGCTATGTAAGTAAGACAATTATCATTTAAAAAACTTTCCATACACTATGTGCTTGTATAGTAAAAAAGAAAGACCACTCTAGCCCAAGCTTTGTTTAAAAACGAGTGTTTAGTGTTGTGGATGTAGCTCTGCATTACATCACCCACCTAGTGTACACAATGCCCTAGGTTTGATCCACAGTATTACAAAAATAACTAAGTAAACAACAACACAACAAAACAACCAGTATTTACAGCTGGGGTGTAGCTCAGTAAAAGAACACTCGCTTAGTGTGCATAAGGCCCTGGGTTCAATTCTCATGACTGCAACAAACAAACAAAAACCCCATAAAGAAACCCAGTGCCGGGGCTGGGATGTGGCTCAGCGGTGGGGCACTCGCCTGGCATGTGTGCAGCCCGGGTTCGAGCCTCAGTACCATGTAAAAATGCATGCATTATGTACAACTAAAGCAAATAAATAAATATTAAAAGAAAGAAAAAATAATTTCTTTAAAAAAAAAAAAAAAGAAACCCAGTGTTTAAACTGATTCTCTAGAAAGCAGAAAGCAAGCAAATGACTCATGAAAAAAAAATTTAGAACAATAGTAACTTGGGTTGGGGATGTAGCTCAGTGGTAGCACATGTAAGATCCTGGGTTTTGTCCCTAGTGTGTGCATGCATGCTCACAGAGAAGCAACTTAGTCATTAAGCGAATGTAAGCATTAATTATACCCTAAAATGATTTAATGCCTCTAAATAGATTTAGTTCTGAGTAAAAGATGAATTATATTTTAAATTTTTACTTAAATTTTTAATTGACACAGTAATTGTATGTATTCATGGCATACAGCATGACATTTCAATACATGTATATGGGTATACAATATGTAATTAACACATCAGGGTGAATTAAACTTGTCTTTCCATAATATTAGGATGAGAGGAAAGAAATCTAATGGTTTGTACTATTTGTGTTCTTCTAATAATATTTAATTTACTAATCCAGCTTCCTGTTATAAACACACCCCAACCTGTCCCTATGGCCTTACCTACTTTTTCTGTAATTCTGATAAACAGCTAGGATGAAGAGGTAGGAGATGCTCTAAGGCAATTCCCATAACCATTTCTTCCTAATGACAATGGGGGGGCTTCAAAAGAACCAGAGCATAATTCTTGGAAAACTTAAGATCTGAGTTCATTTTTAATTCTTACACCTTTCTAAGGCAATGATTGGTAAACTATGGCCTGTTTATTTACAAATAAAGTTATACTGGCACTCAGTCATGCCCATTTGTTTATGTACTGTCTATGGCTGCATTTGTGAGACAACAGCAGAGTTGATTAGTCATGAGAGAAAATATATCCCATAAAACTTCAAATATCTATTTTCTGACACTTTACAAAGTCTGCTGACCCCTGTCCGAAGGCATCAAGGAACCAGGGGACCTCAGTCCACCACAGCTGACCTGATAGAGGCAGGGAGTGAAACACATTAGGCCTGATAAACATTTTGAGGCATGGGACAGGAGACAGAAAACATGCTCATGTTTTTCTTAATTCTCTGAGAATTCTACTTGCATATCACATAGGCATCTAGGATTTTGGTTCATGCAATCTTTTCAATGACATATGAAAGAAATTTCTAAGAGTAATGCTAATAATATAAAACATTTTAAATTGCTTACTTAGCAGATAAAAAATCTAATCTTATTATTCATGTAACAAACTATATCTTCCATTTCAAATTTAAAATTATTTAGGAATCCACTCACCTGAACAATTGCATGTACACTAACTGTTTGCATAGCTTGGCTTTCATCATCTGAGGTAATAGCAACAAAACTAAACCCCCCAAAAAGCTGATGTGCATTAGCACTAGGTGGAATGCTGGGTGAATCTGCAAAGAACAAATTACTACTAAGAATACTCCTTTGAAATGTAATTGAGGGGAGAATTGTTGATTTGTGTTCTTTCTCACTTACTCTGGAGTTCTTCTCAGGCACCGTGTGCTTGTGCTATCTAGGATACTTCAGTGAGGTACTGGGTCAGATCTGTCCTGGTTACTCTACATCCTACTAGGATGTTACCACTCT